>JASANE010023887.1:0-52254 GCA_030248225.1 Trileptium ribeirensis | reverse complement strand
CCGGTAAAACTTAATTTTTCTTCTTCCAATCACGTACCTTCCTGATGTTGCTGATATCGTCGGCCTTAAGAACCGACAGGCTATAAAGTCTTTGCGCTATATCGTACTGCATCGACAGTTGAAAGCGAAGTTATTTGAAAGCAATAAATGCTCCGAAAATTGACTACTTAAATGTGAACTTCGTATAGCAAAACATTTAAAAGAAGATGTTTAAAAAAATTGCCAAATTACTAAGGTACCTGTGATTTTCTGGCATTTGAACTATGTCAGTTTTGGTTTTCCCTCACTCGCTGTCGGAATGACTTACAATATTCTCTATACACATAAGCCGGATTCAATCTGTAATGTAAACGCTACTGCTTGGATTATATGTAACTGCGACTATGATTGATACTGTGGCAATAATTACGAGATACCGCACAATTCATATTAACCACTGGCCGTACGGGTTATAAATATTCATAAACATAAGTATAAAAACTATATGCAACATCAGCGTAATAATAATCTCTTTTCACCGTACAAAATAATTAAACGGAAGCATCGCAAGTCTCGGTTTTATTTAAAAATTTAAAAACTACATTTTTGTGTCCAGGTTGCTTTAATAGCAACAGGAAAGAACAAAAATATAAGAATCGAGGACTATAAAAAACTAAAAAGGAATTGTATTTTCAAATGAACAGTTCAAAATGCTGTGCCGAAAAAACACCGATGGAATAAAAAGCGAGCTCAAAAGCCAAGAACTTAAATTTAATTTTGTGGATAGGGCATAACACAGCGTTGAATTGCGTAACTTTAGCCGTTAAAAACTATTTATAACGATACGTCTAGGGTACAGCTGTGTAATCCAAATAAAGCTTTTTGGTTCAATTGCATGCACTCGCATAACACACGTTTACGGACAAAAGCAAGTTTTTTCGAGAGCACTTTGCGAATGGTTCGCGATCAGTTCTTTAAAAGTTAGCATCTGTTCAGTTACCATTCGCGTAGAATTTGCTTCTATTGCTGTCCATGAGCGTACATTACTTTCATGTACGAATTAAGTTAGCAGATAGTATAAAAGTTGGTTTATAAAACTACACTGCCTACAGCACAAAAGAATAGCTTACATTGTAGATGTACAAAATTCTACTTCACCGCGTTCACTCATTGGCTTACATATGAGTTTGTTATAACCGCTCACTCGATTTTTACTTAACCATGAAGTTACTTGTGTAACAAGACATAAATTAAAATTCAAAATTTGAATTAGTTGCCATAATTTTGTATCGGTACCCGAATATTCTGGCCTCTACACAAAGGGGCGTGGGCCCTGAGGATTTTCGAGCTCCCCCTAGGATTTGGCGGCTCCCAGGTAAATTTTGCCCTCCCCAGGTCAACCCCCCAACACCCCAAGGTATTTTGAGACAACACAAAAATGATCGTCCCAACGAAAATGGTTATAACAAAACTCAATACTACACTTGTATTTCGACTATTTATGACAAAATCCTAAATCAAATTAAGTGCGGTCTGCAGAAATGTGGAGCTGGGGTGCCCCAGCTCAATGCGCCAGGGTTTTTTTCAAATCTGACCCTGAGCAAAAAGTTGAACATTTCTAAGGAAATTTGATCATTTCTCAGAGTTATTGAGCATTTTGGAGCAACCCCAAAACTGCATGCTTTTAAATTATTAAATGTTTCAGCAACTATCGGTTTACTATCGCATTGATGTTACCTTGCTATGTTAAAAGAAAATTTTTGAAAATGTTATTTTAGTTTGAAACTTTCAAATAAAAATAGAGCTGAGAACCATTTTTTCAAATATAATCCCGAAACTTTGGGCATTGAATAAACAAGAAAATTGAAGTGGTGACAGAGAACAGTAGAGTAGACGATATATATTCGTAGGGTTAACTGACATTGAGCAAAAGGTTGAGCATTTCTAAGAAACCTTGAGCATTTCTAAGAAAAGTTGAGCAAATGCTCAGTGAAATGCTCAAAAAAACCCTGCCCACAGGTAAAACTTTTGTGTCATTTGGAGAGGCCGGGTATATACAGTTAGTAGGATGCATTGTTATCGAATGTGAAAACACACCTGGACGTCTGTCAATCGAGAAGAAGACCTTGTACTTATTCCCCTTCTTCGAAATTTAACAATCATAACTTATAAAAAATGATACCAGGGATAATTTTTCAAGCTGCAGATCCGTAGTAGATGGTAACATTATTTTTTTTTAATTACGCAAACCTGAAAAATTACAAACTATTTTAGCCTTGAACACGCATAAAGCCGAAAAACTTCCTTGACTGACCATTTTAGATTAATATTCCACACAAAAGACATACACAACGTAAGACTAAAACAATGACCCCAATGCGGGTACGTTTTAATTAGCGTACTGCTACAGTTTTACGTGCAAGAATAAAAACTAGCTAACTTAAAAATTTTAACTTTATCTGAACATTTTCTAAAGTTTAGCTTATAGCTCGAAATCTACTGCTGTGGTAAAATCAAGCTGTTAGTTCTCGTTAAAAAGATGTCGTATAGAGATTTGTGGAGGGTCTATATTTTCTGATTTGCTGTTGATATAAAACGGTATGATATCAATATGTTGAGGCGGCCACATAATGGCAAAAATGATACTGCAAAATCAGTGTCCGTTTTCGAATTTTTGGACTGCAAACATTACAAAATTATAGCTTCTCACCAAAGGAAAGATTAGACAAAATTATGCGTCTAACGACTGTTTGGAAAATTCATATATCAGGCGAGGAATTATGGTATTCATATAAAAAGGAATTTACATCTGAAAACGCCCAGACCTTTAGAATTCAGGCACATCGTTAAAGTGTACCGTTAATAAGTAGACACTGATTCATTCTAACGTGGATTCTTTGTCAACTTCTGTTCTGAGTACAGAGTATTGCTCCACGAAAGTTTTAAGGTGAGTTCAGACGTCAAACTTTTGCTCATATTTTGGGCTCAAACTTTGATCAAATGTTTATTTTGAGCTCAAACTTGGGTTAAAATTTTAAAGCGTTTTTGTGTTTTGATCATTTTGAATATGTCAAGGCTATTCGAACTTTTCTTGCATAATGCTTTAGCCAATCAGGGAAAACGAATTAGAACTTGAAAATTCTGAGCACAAATTTTGAAGCATGATGATTTGCCATATTTTTCCATTATAAATTACAGCCGAATTTTAATCTGGTCAAATTTTGAGGCGATTTTTGGGCTCAATATTCAGCAAAAGGTTGAGGTGTTAATACACCTTTAGGTTTAAACATTAACCTGGATACTCACGCCACAAAAACACAGCCAATGAGTGTCGCCCAACGTGGACCAACGTATCGCTCGATTATTCCACCAACGATCATAGTCGCGCCTTGACCAATAACGACAGTATTACTAAGCCAACTTGCGTCACCACTGGTGATCGACTTTAATCCCAGACGCACGTGGATATATGAAACAACGTACGGTGCCATGTTCCCTAGAACAACTCATAAAGGTTATGTAGCACGAGCTACGCGTACAAGGAAACTGCGTTACGTAATGGTCATAACACTGATTCAGCAAAGTTCGGCGAAAAAGATGCTGGAGTATGCATATTAAATACAGAAGAATCTATCTGTTGGAGAATTTATACTGGCCTGTTCACAGTGGGGGTGGGAGACTCCCCACTTTCCAAATCGCCCATGTTCTTGAAATTTTCCGCATGTCCGTCCCCGCTACGCCGCCGAAACCCCCAATGTTCAACTTATTCTAAAAATTTTTTATGTCTGAAAATTTATGTTTTTTGTTTGCAAATTGACACATGCAACATTAATTACCACTATTTATAATGCTAAAGTATCGTTTTTTTAGCTTGAAAATACATTCACGGTAGTAAAAAACCATGAAAATATGGAAATATTTAGAATTTTTACGCAAAATTTATCCCCCATTTTTAATTTTCCTCCGGAACTGAACATGGGGGCCCCCGAATCCCCCCCACTTTTCGGAGGGCTGTGGACAGGCCAGCTATATATATGCATATCTCAGCATGTCAGTGCATATAGAGGTGACAACTGTGTTACTTAATATTGGCCAATGGAAGATGGTATGCACTACAAATGAAAACGACAATGCTCTGCATATTGCACCACTAGGCTATAGTAACAATGAAAAGATAAAAGTAATATTGCAACATAACAGATACTCCATTACTATATCTCATCTATTGTAAACTTTATCATGTTAGTAACATAGATTACATAGCTAAATACCCTTATATTCGTTAAAGTGCCCAAATAGAATTATTTGGCAAGCCATAGATAAGAAAATTATAAAATTTGTGTGCTCCCTGAAAGTGTTAACCAACTTATTGAGGAATAGAACATAATCAAAAATGTTCATGCTTTTCTAGCGTCACATTAATTTCTTTTTTCATTACTAGGCTTTTTACAATATTATATATACGAAATACTAATTCGCAATAGCATCTTTGGAGCTTCAAGAGCTATATATATTAACCTATGATTGGGATACAAAATATTGTGTCTAGCCTATGCGAATAATATGGCCCAAATTCAATTACTAAAGCTCATTAACGAATCCAAGTGGCATATTACGTTACTTGAGCTACAATAAGTAAACTTTTCGGAGGCATGGACGAATTGGCCTAGTTTTTTGAATAAATAACAGTGTCGAGCATTACCACTCCAATGCACAGTTACATTTTTGTTATGTTCAACAGGCTCTGCTACATAATATAGCTTATTACACGAGCTAGGTACGTAACGGATTACAACTTGGCAAACTTCATGAAACATCATTTTAAATAAATATTTACAAATATTTCCATAGATGTTTCTTCTTCGAAACTTAGCAAAGATTATGAAACTAGTCCATGTGGAATTTCTGAATTTAATCTTGAGCAGTAAAACAATCTGCATCAAAAACTACTATTATATAATATATCGCTAAAGCAATCCGATGACGTGAAAAGACACGAAGCGTTTTATCTAATGTTACGATATATCCGCATTTTTGTCACCATGACACACATATTTTTATTTTAGCTACAGCCATATTATAAGCAACAACGTAATGTTACGTATATTAAGACTAAATAATACCCGAAAAAATTTACGTGTAAGGAAAACTTATGAACATAAAGCAAGCTTCATGAGATTATATACCACAATCAAGTCAAACTGTTGTGTCTATTTCCTAGATATCTCCATTATTTTTTCCCCTAAAACCACGAAATATTGTGTAAATCTCATCGCATATATATCTGAATTTTAAATTTTTCCTAGTTCGCAAAATTTTCTGGATCACTTAAAAACACTACATTAAGATGGCAGTGATAAAAATGTGATAAAAAATAAGCAGTGATAAAAAGTTCCAAACTTGCAGGAGACCATTGCAGCATTTTCATCAATAGCGACCGAAATTGTTAACTGAGCATGTACTCTCCGATATTTTGGCACATGATATTAATAAGTTCATTGAAAATTTTACGTAAGAACAAAAAATTCCAAAAAGATGAGAATATTTTTTATCATGTGAAAAAATTGGAAATTTGACCTATTTTTGGCTAATTGGAGACATTGCAAATGTGACATGCTTCTGTCTTTGTGCTGTGGCTATTCGCGTCGAACGTAAAAATTAAGCAAGTCAAACCCGTTTGATAACGCCTGGTGGAAAAAATGAGAAAAAAATAATTTGAATAATTTTAAATTTTGTCGGTAACTAAGTAACGGGCAACTTTGGTCGAATTTGGCACTGTTCGAGTATTATGCGCTAATATCAGCCGCCTGAAAACCACATTGTGCGTAATCAGAGTTCAAAAAATTCTCAAAATATCGCTCAAGCTACATTTATACACAGTGTATTCTCGGATATGAATCGAACCACGGGTCGTTGCTTCTGTCCGAACAGCCACAATACAGTTGTTAGCCTATAACTTCAGTCGTTTACAGAATTGAGTCAGTTTCGGTATATGTTATATTAAGTGTTATTCAGGATAATGACAGTATTAGTGAATATAGTGCATGTGACCTCAGGTGGAGGAATAAAAAGGTAAAGTACCTCTTATTCCGCTAAAATCAACTAAACAACACGTATCTATAATTATCACGTAATTCTATAATATTTTTAAATAAATTTTTGAGAATTTTGATCTTTGCCGAAATTTGGGACGAATATTGTTATATCTTGCATTGCAGGCGAGATGGGTTGCTGGAGTCGATACTTTAAAGTTATATGTGGCCGTAAGTGCCATGCGGTTCCATACGTTATATCACAATGCAGTACGTATTTCCGAGAGGAATCTTATCTCCAAAAAGTCATAAACAAAGTTAATATTAATCACTGTTTCTGCGCTCGCAAACTGGGGGGGCTGGTATTTTCAAGTGCCCCCTGGCAAAAAGCGAGTGCCTCCAAGTTTCTTGCTACTTGGCAAAATTAAGGGCTCCCCCAGTTCACCGCCTAATGGCAAATTTTTTATTTCCAATCGGTCCAAAGTATATACATATAATTTGATCAAAATTTGTTCTAAAATTCTATCCTGAAGCAAAAAATTTCGCAAATTTTGTCAAAATTTCCTTAAAAATCGCTTTTTCTCTCTATCAAAAGCGTTTTGGCAGTGTTTATGACACGATTTTTAACCGTTTTTGTCTTGGCAAAATGCCCGCTGGCAAAATCGGGCGCCTCCGTTCATACCCCCTGGCAAAATTTTCAGCGAATGGAGAGCCCAGTGCTTTACGACAAAAATTGGGCTCTACCGCTCATTTGATTTCGGCCTACAGTTTTTCGACCTGCATTGGAAATCTAAAACGACTTGCTGAAAATAATGAAGTAATCTTGCAATGGATTAAAGGCCACAGTGGGAATTATGGAAACGATATGGCAGACGAACTAGCTCGTACAGGAGCACAGACTGCTTTAATAGGTGTAGAACCAGCTTTACCAGTCTCATATGGACATCTGAAATACAAAATAGATAACTGGTGCAATGAAGAATTCAAAAACAGATGGGATAGTTGTTTAACATGCAAAAACACAAAGATATTTTTGCCTCAGGTAAACAAAAAGCTAACAAGATACCTAAGCATATCAAATAAAGAAAGAACCAGGTTATTAATACAAATCTTGACAGGACATTGCTTGTTAAACAAGCACCTATTCAGAATAGGTTTGTCAGACACAGATGTATGTCCAGTCTGCAAATTGGAAACAGAGACAGTGGAACACTACTTGCTTAGATGTACCAACTACAATACACAGAGGGCGATAATATATGGAAAGGCAACAATGGATACAGTAGTACCAGATTACAAAAAAATTATAAGGTTTATAAAAGACACAAAAAGATTTGAACAACTCGATGGATAAGTATAGTTAAATATTATATGTCAGCAAAAATACAGATAAGTATTAAAATGAAAATACAAGAAATTTAAAATTGGAAGGGGGCAGTGTAAAAGACCACTATAAGAGTCTGCACACCTTTGTCCTCTTACTATTGCTTATTATTATCTATCTATCTATCTATATATATCTATACACAACCTTTAACTGTTGTCTTGAAGGTCATCTGTCCCAGCCATCTATCCATAACTCTACAACTAGCATTAATAGTCATTTAGTTACGTCAAACTCCTTCTCATGTATTCTATTCAATGCCCATTCGTTGCTTAATAAACTTGCTCATCTAAAATTGCTATTGGCGGGTAATGCAAATGTGAAGGTTATTGGTGTAAACAAGACATTGGTCGACAACCTGCGATGAATTTATGAATGTCACGTTCGATCTTGGTCTGTTACAGTTTGTTTTTGAGCCTACTCGTACAGAAAACATTCTTGATCTTGTATTCTGCTGAGATATACTCTGTAAATCGAGCCGCTATTGCACCGGGGCTGGATCGCAACGATCATTTCTGCGTACATTGCGAACTTTTTTGTTCAGTACCTGTAATGCCATCTACTTGTTACTACTGGAGGCGTACACACTGGCAGGGTATGTCGGAATTCTTCACAGCCAACATGAATATAAACGAGAATCTTTTTGTGAGCGACATGTGGGCTTGCATTTCAAACTGCATTTATGACGCTATTGCAATATTTGTACCCGCTGCCAACCATCATCGTTCTCGTCACCTTACATGGACCGACTTCCACTGTCGCTGGAGTCTAAAGGCAACAAAAAATGCCTATCGGAAATACACATGAACACATATCATGGTTGAGACATATGTGACAATGTTTAATTGTGTGTAATAATGCGGAGAGTGAATATGTGCGAGTCTTACATATATTATTACAATCACGTAATAATATACAAACACAAGGAAACAACCAATAAAAAAAGGGGGAGCGGTTTAAAAAGAATTTGCGAAAATACAAAAATACTTAGGACGAACTAGCTATGTGGGCTATAGAGCTAAAACGAAAAATAAAATTTTTTAGAATCCGACCGAAACCTTTTTGATTTGTAGGTTAATAATTCGCATGCAGTGACAATATATTATCACACTCTCCATTAATATTTTCGAATGCTCATGTTTATTCAGCAGCTAAGTAATAATCATAAAAAGATGACAGTGTAATGCTCATAATCAAAAACCTAACCGCTGTAACGATATTGCTACTAATATGGCAACAGCAAAAGTTAAGAGTATGGGTAAAGATGAATAAAAATTGGAAGAATTCTTCTGATTAGCAAGCCTATCATGTGCAGTGAATCCAATTTTCTTCATAGTTGTTTAGGTAAAGATAAACTTCATGGATATAGCATCGCCCACAATCCTGGAATGTGTTGTCGCATACATGCCGACAGGGGTTCCGAGAGGCCACACTCTCTGAGGCTTTGGACCCTCCCGAATCTCTGGTCGACGGTCAGCCGCCGCTGTTGGTACCCCCGCCAACTTCCTCTCTGGTGCTTGGCACCCCCCCCCCCCCGATTTGCGACAGTGCACTACGAATAAGGTAAAAATATACAAATATAGGGTTGAAATCAACACAAAGTGGGTCCTAAGCGTGGAGATCAGCAATTTTTTAATCACTCTCCCTCCTGGAGAACATGCCAGTGCGTCCACTTCTCTGATACAATCTCCTCAAGCCTACAGACCCTGGCTGCACCCTAAGACCTCGGAGCATCAGCATGTATGTGTTGTAGTGAAGAAGTCGTAATGTGGTAGCTTGTCTTGTAGCCAAGTTGGTGAATTCTGAGCGTTGAATATGTTATAAAGATATACATGGTGACACACGGCATATGTAAACTATTGAGTGCTAAATTACAAAATGAACCACCGAATACCAGCCATGTTGCTTGAAATATTGAGAAGACATTCCCGCAGTGCGCAACGACAATAGCAAATTACAGTGTAAATTGAGACCAAAACACTCGTAGAGCTAACCCACAAATGATACATACGGCATGGTTACGACATTTTTATAAAAAGAACCCATAAATTCACGACATTTCATAAAAGAACCATGGCTGCAATATCTGATAAAACGGACCATGGGTGCTCAGTTTATTTTGCAATGGTTCTGTGCGATTTTGGAGCTGAAACCATGAAAATGCTCGTAACGGGGCCGGAACGGGCCTGTTACACTAACTATGGCGAGATTACCACGAAATGCACATTAATTCACGAGCCGGACGTTTTAAGGTGACCCCATTCTAACCTTGTTAACTTTTTGATCTAACTATTCTCCAGCGATCTCTCGCTGCCCACGCTGTACGACAAGGACGTGATCCGCTTTCACAGCCCACCGTCCTACTCCCCAACCAACCACCCAAACGGATGCTCGCCGGCATTCAGTGAGGCTGCCCTTCCAGTTTCCAACGCAGGAATTTATCGCGTCCTAAAGATACCATAATTAGCACTTCTGCAGGGCCTAGTAAAGGAAGTCTCATTGTGGCCAACAATTACCACTAAACTGCCTAATGGCTGCTACAGTGACCAGTAAAGAGAACGGTCTAATTCCTTCTGCAACGTCCACTAAAGATGAAACGCCTGATAACATCTACGGCGCAAAGTAAACGGAACCGCCTACAGGCTTTTACAGCGTCTAGTAAAGAGAGTCACGAGCCGCCTAGTGGTCTCTACGTTTACGGCGCCCACTAAAGGGATTGCCTAGTGGCTTCTACAGCGCCCAGTAAACGGGACCACCCAGTTTCATCTGCATACCCACAAAAGGAATATTCCTAGCGACTTCAACACCTCCCGCTAAAAGATATTTAAATAAGGAGAATAATAGCTCTTCCGGCAAGCTTCCTGTGGTAGCAGAGGGGAAACTTTATTCTTGAATTGTTGATATTCGTAATCCAGCTTTTAATGCCGCTCATATAAGCTCAACTGCTGCAACAGTATAGTGGCTGAGCGATGCCCGTCGTACTGCAATCGTTAAATTCCTTGACGAAAAGCATTGCTCTGAAGGAGCATATGATGCTGAGACACTGAAAAGTTTTCTCGTTGTCGGTATCAGTGGATATTCACATTTTTTAAAAAACAGTAAATAGTTGCTCTAAAAACTTGCGTATACGATGTAGGATACTAATAGCTAAGTGCTGTGGATTTCAAGTATGCAGTACTTAATACGATCGTTCGACAAAACAACAGTAAGTTTACTGTGATCAGTCTAAAATTCATTTCACCAGCTATATTTTAAGCAATGTGACATTTAGCTTTAGGAGTAGCACGCGGTTGAACCTACTCTTAATAACGAGAACCACGACCCACACCAGTCGACACACACCAAACATGGCGACCCACATCACTCACGAATGACCCGCTGACGCACCCTCCATTTCTGGTCGCAAAACAAAATATTTAACAACATGTGTGATTATTCTTGCAAGTGAAGCATTGCTCAGTACACGGGGTTGTGCTAAATATTTTGCGATTGCTTTCCGAAACCTGTGGTTACCCGCGGGAGGGGGTGAAGTGGGGAGATCCTAATGCGGTATACATTTTGGAAACTTTTAGGAGTCAAAAATTTTGCTTAATTTTTGCGAATTTTCTACTTATTTCTGCGAATGTGCCACCAATTTTTTGCAGTATTCCCTGAGTTTTGCCAATTTAACATCAACTTTTGCCAATGTTCTCCTAATTTTTGCCCAATCTACCCTTAGTTTTTAATATCTTGCAAAAATTTAGCTGATTTTTATCAATATTTTGCGTGCGCATTCGTTGCGAGAAGGTGCGAATGAATAGGAGGTTAGCCCTAAGGGGCATCAACATACATTCCGACGGTCGGTCATCTCAGGGGGGGGGTAGAGGCCCCCACGGGGGGGGCGTGGGTCGCGGCCATCTCAGGAGAGGGGTTACCCCCCCTTTGCCGGCCAAATTTGTCTAGGGGGGTCGGTCTCGTGAGGACATTTTTTTTGATCGTCGGATGTATATTTTTCACCTACGTGTTCAGTTTGTCTACATGCACCGCAAGAAACGCGAAGACGCACATTGCGCAAGTTTTTTCACCGTATTTGTTGATCTACAGTAATTCTTACAGTTATTTTAATCTATCTCTGTCTAAACTGGTGCCGTGGACCATAGCAGACATTCAATGTCTAAATCTAGTTAGTATATAAATAAGTATTTCGGTTAACTTTTATTTCAGGGAATGACGTCTTTCAACAAAAAGCTTTCCACAAATTTATAGCTGCATATGCACCACTAGCAACAAGCAGGCACAATTTGCGCAAGTTTTGCGCTGCGCAATCCGGGGGGGGGGGGTAACCCCCCCCTGGACTTTTCGGCCTCAGGGGGGGTCCGGACCTCAGGGGGGGTTACCCGCCCCCCTACCCACCCTGCCGGCATGTATGGGCATCAACCTACCTACAAAGGGAGAGCATACAAAGCACATAACCAATAATGATGTACCCAGATCACAGGTTCACCAGTGCCTGGCTATCGCCCTGATCAAAAATACCAATTTTAAGCCCATTTAAGATTCATAAAAATTTTTGGCTGTAAATGTGGCTTACATTCAATTCGGCAAAAAAGTGTCATGAACGTGAATGTCGCCCATATATGCCAATGACTATTTGGTTCACACATTTCAATGAAAGGTTTTCATAGCAGGACCATCACTTTAAAGCCCTCTATAAGCTATAAGGTCATAGCAAAAGCCCCTCGTACAGCAAAACTGTTCCATATTTGAGTAAGTTGTCATTAACACTGCGGCAGTAGTATTGATGTAAAAACCCCATTTCGTTAGGCAATATAAGGAGTGTATAAAAATCTCTTTTGCTACCAAAACATACTGAATTTTAATGTATTGTTGCTGCGTGTCGCTTGGGTATAGGCTGACCAATTTGGTTCGAATCTCTTTAGTGGAATGATAATTCGTCTTACTGTGAATCTTCATATATTGCTCTTGGTCCACTAGCTGTTTCTAGAGTTGAAATATTGTAATTATTAAACATTTTAAAGCAGTTCCGGTTTTGAGTACACATTACATTACAATACGGTCCATTACTGAAGCTTTTCGTAGCGATTAATCGTGTTCTCGTGGTAAGGGATGCATTCCAACTACAAGGGTTGTCAGCTTGTTATGTGTGGAGGTTGTACTAGATAATGTGCCAAGGGGCAGGGGTCGACGCTTGGTGCCGAGAGGAAAAGGCGGCTTTCAAAACGTACCGCCCTTACCTATTATGAGCATCTTCGGTTACAAAACATTACTGTGATGATCATCGTATGTATATAATGTGGTCGTTTTATGTACTGCGCCCGATGTATAGAATGTTAGAAAATATTGTAGCACAGTCCAAATAATATCCTGCTCGGAACTATCGGTTATAGCCTTTCTAAGGCAAAAATTTTCCATGTCGGCTTGAAAAATAACAAATATGTGAGGTTAAAAATGAGTTTATTGTTTATCTTGTATTACAAAAATGGCGTAGTTTACTTTCTGGTTCGCAGCTATATTACTTGGGATTGCTGTGGATAATTATATAGCTAGGTGGCCATGTGGCCTTATATTTTTACTTTAAATGAAAATTTATAACTTGTCGCGTGACTAATAGACTACCATGGAGTTTCCGGGGCTAAAATCCCAATTTTATTGTTTTCCACTAAATTCTTTATTATAAATTTTCCTGAAATTTTAGTTTCGTTAATTTGCATATTTTACACTAATTTAAAATTTTAGCTGTCTAGTTTAGAGTTATTATTATTTATTATTATTATTATAGTATAGATTCCCACCAACCAACCCGGCACAGTAATACTTTAAGTAAATCTCAGACTATTCAATCTTAGTCTTAAAAAAATTTAAAGCTTAATTTAAACTTATGTATTACTAGACTAAAAAATTGCTTAATATGCATTTTTAAACCTAAGCACAGGGTTAGATTTAAATAGTTTAAACAGGATAGTTGTATCCTTCTTACTAATCAGTCTTGATTTAGATCTCGCACACTGTGGTGACTTATCTGGAAGAGCTTCGAGCATAATTATTTTAGTGTTTTGATGTTTTATATACTTGGCTACTTAGCTAATACTGTTTTCTCATATTTTATATACGTTTTATGTGGCGTTATATCACCGGCGTAGGATCAGGGTATTCCTAATATCGAGGCGTACTGGCAGCTGTGTTCTGAATCTTCCGGGCTAGTATTTAAACGAGTTTCACGGAGTATAGCGCTTATACGCAAAGAATTGCGTGTGTCACGTGCCTGCTAATATATTACTGAGAAGGAGCTTATACTCGGCCCTTCTATCAGTTGGGCAGGATCTCAGGAAACGCCTATACTCGGGTTTCCGGAACTACGAGCTTGGTTAAGATTGGTGTAACTTCTCTGAGCGCAAAGAAAGTGCGGTGACATTGCCTTAACTACAACCGAGTAGAGTGCAGAAAGGCGTAGTGTAGTTGAGTGCAGAAAGGTGTAGTGTACGTAGTTGAATGCTGTACGTAGTTGCGAGTAGCGACACAAATAAGTAACCCTAATCCAACCACTATTTTAATTAGTAATGTTACTTTCCCCGTAAAATCGAGGGCTAGTAATATCTTAAAAATTTCGGCCCCGTGGAGTCGAGTGAGTTATACCAGGGCGAGAATATATGTGGGTCTCGATTATTTAGCCTGGCGCCGTACGGGGTCGGCGGAGCAAGTAGTATTCTTGAGAAGACCGGGCGAGTAAGAGGCGAGGAATGGATTATCATCCCGAGTCGCCGTAGATCCCACTTACTTTTCTTGGCCAGGCGTCCGGGGGTCAAGGATCTCTCCATATTAACAGCCGCCTGGGGTTCGCGTGGAGTAAGAAACTTGAACTGCATAGTAGTTGACCGCATCATTAGTGTAATTCTAAGGCCTAGGTTGAGGTAATTAATTATATATATAATCACATGATGCACCAGCCGTCCGGGGGTGTCTTGTGTCAATCCACAAGGGCTTAGTAAAGTAACAGATAACATAAATCTTAATCACTATCGCTCAAGTATAACCCTTTAAACACTAGTGGTATAATTTAGGGATTAAGGACTAGGGCAAGTATTCGGTAGCTTTAGCTTAACGTAAAACCTAAAGTATTAAATAGGGATAGTCAAGAACACTGAAATCAGTGGCCGAAGTGTGTGAGGAGCACAAAAGTCAGACTGTGCATAGGTTATACGTAATGCTGTGTAAGAGCCAAGGGTCAGACTGTACAAGATTGCGGAAGAGTCAGACTGTGTAATCCTAGCGTCAGACCGTGCAAGTATTGTCGGTGGAGTATAAGTGTGAGCAAAAATACTCAAGTACTAAAGAATAGTACTGGTGTTTTGAATATGAGTTAACCAGGATTCGTTATTGATATTCTGCTTAAAAGCGGGCGCAAGTGAAATTCATTCGGTACTAAAGAACAGTACCGCAACTTTTCGTCACGAGCTAGAAGAATGGTACTACGAATTGTATACGGTAGTCAAGAATAGTGCCGCAAGTGCCACGGGTGTGATATCAGTATCTTAACATTTTATTACCTTGAAATAAACATTCTATATACGTGTCTGTTGCCAGTTGCCTAAAATTCGAGCAATTAGAGCCGAGTAAGAATCACGCTACATCGCGAATTATAGGGCATTAGTATCGCTCACGAAAAGAAAGACGCGCGCCACACAAGCGTCCCACCGGCATACTACTGGCCACACCTCGAACTGCACAATCATTCGTTGACGAATCCCGTCCCCATTTATAACCGATAGCTGACATAACAAAAATTCCTACCAACCCCTACCCCAAAAAAACCAAAACAAAATAAAGTCTTTGTCGGGGGTCCGGTAGGCTATTGGGGTCCAAACCTTTTAAAAAATGGGGCTTTTCACAATTTTACTTACTTATCGGTCTCTAAAACTTCACTTTTCAAAATTTTGGATTTTAATTCTTACAATTTTATATCCTAACTAAAGCTTAACCTAATTTGGTCATGTTTATTTCATAAGTTAAGCCTTAATTTTAAACTTATATACATTTTAGTTTTCATTGAGTCTTGTTTGTACCGTGAGCAGAGAGTCGTTTGGAATCTTCGAGCGGTGTGTGGTATACACATAATGTTAATTTTTTTTAATTTGAATTGTTAATGGAAAGAGGCTACCTATCTACTGCATTGTGGCACTATATCAAATTAGCTGCGGCAGACTTATTTTGGGGTCCAGTAGGCTATCAGGGGTCCCAGGACCTACTTTTCACAAATTTTGTTTTCAAAACTCCTAAATCACAAAATCATGTACTATATGGGTTCCTAGTTTTAAATTACCTTAAAAGTTAAAAAATGTAAATTTTGTTCCTTTTACTTAGTTAATTTGCATATTTTCAACTGTTTGTTTTGGTAGCTAACGTACGTCTAGGAAGTTGTTTTTAGTTTACAGTCAGTCTGGAGTTTTACTTAGTTAATTTGCATATTTTCAACTGTTTGTTTTGGTAGCTAACGTACGTCTAGGAAGTTGTTTTTAGTTTACAGTCAGTCTGGATCTGGAAGTCGGTGCGTGTAGTCAGAGAGGAATTCTAATGTTTTATATATACTATGGTTTAATATTGTAATTCTGGGAATCGGTTACGTAGCTAACCGGTCGAGTCAGCATCACTGTGTTATTACGGCGGTACTTAGTGTGTTTATTGAGATGACAGCAAGTAGCGGAAACAATGCCGCAAAAGGATTTTAAAGCTTTAGCTTGTTTTTCTGGTGCTTCTGGTCTTGTTTATCCCTATTTTACGCAGAAAGAATTGCGGACGAAGTTGGTCGAAATTTGTGGCCTTATTTGTCAGTTTAAAGAATTAAAAGCTACGGAATTTTAAGGCTTAACCCCAGCCAATAGTTAATTTCTTTTTCTTCTTAAAGCGGTTATCTGCGATAAGGACGATGTTGACACCGCCTAGATCTAGATGTCGCTGCCCTCACTGCATCACGTCGGATGCCTTTAGTAATAGTAATAATAGTTAGTTTAGTAATATTATTATCCCAATACAATTGTGATGAGAGTAGGTGGGTTCCGGGCATAGTAATACTGCTTGTCAGGTCGGCAGCCAGTCGGGATCGGTTTGGCAAGTATTATTATTCTTGAGTAGACCTGGCGAGGAATCGATCACTCCCTCGAGTCGCTACTAGATCCCACTTACTATTCTTGGCCAGCCAGCCGGGGCCCACGGATCTCCCTGTGCGAGCAGCCAGCCGGGGCTCGTGCAGAGTAAGAGACTTCAACTGAACAATAGTCGACCGCTACCGTACAGCTTTAGTAACGTAGTTCAGCAGCCAGCCCGGGTCGGTTTGTTCTACATAATTGCAATTATTATTGTACATCTAAGATGTATGTTAAGTTAATCAAATACTCGCACGCTGCGTCAGCGAGACGGGGGCGTGTTGTGTCTCTCAACACATACGCCCTAAACATTAGTTGTCATAACTTAAGTCTAAGAACTTAGGCCCAAGTATTAGGAAATTGTGACATAACTTAAACTTAAAAGTAATAGAAATAAGGGATCGTCGAGCAAGTTGAAATGAGTGACTGAGTTGTGTAAAAGTCGAGAAGTCAGACTGTGCAAGAGTGACCAGTGTAAACTTAGCGCGATCTCAAATACGGTACTAAGAATAGTGCCTCCAGTGATCTACGGGTAATAATACCAGTGCCTTAACATTTTATCTTAATTCGGGAAAAACATTCCTTATTTGTGTTTGTTGCTCAAGTGTCTTAAACCGGAGTGATTAGAGCCGAGCAAGGATCATGCCGCATCGCAAAATATTGGACACGAATACTGATCGCTAAAAGTAAAGCGTGAGCCACTAGATCGTCCCACCGGCATACTACTGGCCTCACCTCGGACCCCACATCTTCGGTGACGAATCTCGTCTCCTTTTAATAACTGATAGCACTCATAATAACAAAAATACTGTCCAACCCCTGCCCCTTTCAGTCTTTCAAAAATAACATAGTGACCACGAATTTGTCTAAAAGTGGCACAAATTAGTAATAAAATAAAAATGGTCAGTATTTTTCGAAAGTTAGAAATTAACCCGCAGTCCTAGATAAGGTAGAAGCCAAAATAGAAGCTATTTATATTGTATCAGCATTTAGTAGGCCACATAACCAGGACGTTTTTACGCAAGCCTGTTCAAATTCAAAATATGAAATGCCACATCAGAGAACACCACCTAGCGCAACAACACACAAAGAGTCGACAGCAAAAGCAAAGAACGTCGAAAACGAAGAATCATCATCAAACGAAAAGGCAAAAGAAACGACAACAAATATGAGTACAACGGAAGAACTGGAGGATACAATCCAAGAAATTTACTCAAGCGTACCCGAACCAAAAAGAAAAGAGCAACAACAGCAACCGAGTACGAGTAACGAAGACGAGCATGCAATCGGTGCAAACCCAAGCGAGTTCGGTGCAAACCCAAGCGAATTTGGTGCAACTCCAAATGAGTACGGCGCAAACTATGGCCAAATCGGTGCAAATCAAATTCGAATTAATGCAAACCAAACACGACTCGGTGCAAATAGAAGCCAAAACGATGCGAACCATATTCGATTCAACCCAAACTGCGATCAGTGTGACACAAATTACGATCAATTCTGTGCACAGAAAGAACGAAAGCAAATGTTGATGTATATAAATAATCGCAGGGTTGTACGCCAGTCGGGTACAGTTGTGTCAACCTCAGAAGAGGACTGAATAAGGAAATTATTAGAAATAAATCTAAAGAACAGGATAAGGTATTCATATACTCGCACGGTTGTACGCCAGTCGGGTACAGTTGTGTCAGCCTGAGAAAAGGACTGAATAAGGAAATTATTAGACATAAATCTAAAGAACAGGATAAGGAATTCATATAATCACACGGTTGTATGCCAGTTGGGCACAGTTGTGTCAACCTCGGAAGAGGACCGAATAAGGAAATTAGAAACAATTCTAAAGAACAAGATAAGGTATTCATATAATCGCACGGTTGTACGCCACTTGGATGCAGTTGTATTAAGCTCTGAAGAGGAACTATTAGTTAGCCATAACTTATTGTAATTCAATCAGATCAAATAACGATCAGGAGTTACAGTGTGTTGTTCAAATAGTGCATGCCTAAGAATAAAAATTGACCGGTGGATAAAAGTAGGCACAATCTAAAAGAACTGTGCTAGGAAACCGAAGTGACGCCAGTGCCTTATCATTATACTTGCCTTACGAATAAACTTTTTAACACTGTCTTTGATGCTTTAGTATTTCATCCAGAGTTTCTAGAGTAGGCAAGACAAGCACCTGATGGAACCACGCCGCTCCGCTATAGAATTTACAAGCAAGAAAGTGCGAGTTATCCGTGAGGACAACTTCCTTCCCAGCGGCATTCTGCTGGTCACACCTCCAACAACACAATCTTCAATGACGAATCTTGTCCCCCTTTAATTCATTTAGTTGTCATAAAGTTGCACCTCCAACCCTACCCCCATCATTATCTTAACGAAGCAACATGCTGACCACGATCTCGTGTAAAAATGGGGAACATTATTAATAAAAGTGGTCAGATTTTCTAAAACCAAAATTCAACCCCAATCCTAAATAAGGCACAAGCCAAAATAGAAATTACTTATATTGTAATAGGAATTACTAAGCCACATAACCAGGACGTTTTGCGCAATCCTGCTAAAATTCTAAAAATAATTAAATGCCACTTCAAAGAACACCGCCTAACGTAATGACGCATAATCAGACGACAAGCCCAAAGAATGTCGAAAACGGAGAACTAGTGCTAAGCGGAAAGACGCGAAAAATAACAACAAACCTGAGTACAACGAAAGAATTGGAGCTAACGAGCAAAGAATTTGACCCATGTACACCTGAACCAAAAAAGACAAGAGCAACAAGAAGATAAGAAGAGCTTCCAAGAAACCTACACTGAAACATTCCAAGAGAACACAAGTATTGATGAATTATTTGCAACGACAGAAGATCAGGATAAAGAAATCCGAGAAGCGATACAAAGATCGCAACAACAACAGGAAAATCAATTGACAATAGAATTTCAGCGATTATGCCAAAGTTGGGACTACGACGAATCGGCGATTCCACCAGCGCAACCGTGTAGTACCGACGAGGAAGAAAACCGCAATTCAACAAAATGACGAAGCCCAACAAAATCGATCCCGAACAAAGGAACAATACCAAAATATTCAACGACCAAAAATTATAATACAAGGCAAAAAATACTGCGGATCCTTAAGTCTGGGTCGAGTGTGCATGCGGCGAGCAACGGCAAAGAGTCGGGGCAAGTACAAATGACAATAACAGTCGGGGATCAAGGAGCAGCTGGTGTAAAACGAAGTAAAAGTGAAATCCAACAAGTACAAGAGCAACGACAACAGCAGCCGAGTACGAGTAGCAAAGATGAGCAAGCAATCCGTGCAAATCAAACTCGAACCAGTGCAAACCAAGCCCGATTCGGTGCAAACCAACATCAATTTGGTACAAACCAAAACGGATTCGGTGCAAATCAAGCGCAAATCGATGCAAACCGAGACAAACCAAAACAAATTCGGTGCAAATAAACTATACATTGATGGAAGTCAAACAAGGCTGGTCAAATCAAGAACAAATCGGAGGAAGCACGAAAACACCAACTAAAGAACTGAACCGAAGAACCACTGTGGGGATACAAATGCCAAATGCAATAACAAGTGACGACGCGTTCCAAATAGTAACGACGAATTACGACGCGTTCCAAAGGGTGACGATAAATCATGATGCGATTCTATCGGCGATTATACCAAATCAAACAGAAACATCGCAAGCGACAACGAATCGCGGTGCAAGTGAAATGGTCAATGCATGAAATCAAAACACAAGCTCCGTACGTGACAAACAAATTTCGGTGCCATCCAAATGGTGAATAAGTATAACCAAGCGCAAGCCCCGTACGTAACAACAAGTTGCATCGCTTTTCAAACGGTGAGCACATGGAAACAAGGCCAGAGTGTAACAACCGATATAATACAAAACGGTGCATATGGATATTGCGGTGCAACGCCACCGATTCCTCAGTACAATGAAATACCACTATCAACATGATCAAACCGCTATCAACAGCAACACCGTACGTGTACCAAATCTACCAACCACATCAAGCGGCAAGAACAAATCGAATCAATAACGAAGGTCAAAAACAGCAACCTAATACCGATAAACCAACGACTAATCGAAGCCTTGATTAAGGTAATTAAAGAAACGCCGCAAGCAACGAATGCAAATACACAATCAATCGACCGAGTCGAAAATTGGCAGTTGGTGTACTCATGCTTAACACCATATTGGCTGTGTTGTTAACCATGTGAGACGGTGCCGAAGCGAAATTTGATGAATTTTGGCACCAAAAATAAATTTCGCCATTTTTTAATATAGATGTCTATAGATCAAGCAAGCATGTCTATATATGTAGAAAGTCGGGGATGCTAAATACGAAAAAACTGGATCTGCGTGGTATACAACAAATAATAGTAGTTTTGGAGACGTTAAATTCACTATTGAAATTATAATTTTGCTTAAAATTTGTGATTTATAAATTTCAAGTTTTTGTCATTTTGGTCATTTTAAGAAGAAAGAAAGAGTTCTTCGTTTTTAAAATATGGCTATAACGACCGCAGTATTGTCATTCAAGTATTGCCTGTGTATAATTGCCACAATGGGATCTTTAGTACGCGTAGGGGCCTAAATTTAGAACGACAAATTCGTCAATAAGTACGGAGTAGCCAAAACTCACACTGTTTCCCTCATTTTGCGAGTTACTAGTATATTATGTATATAAAATATTACCTCCTCACAATGACCTCTCTTGATCTCAGGGTCAGACCTGATGCAAGCTATACATTATATACTAATAATATAATCATACATGCTCATAGTGGGTAGGATTACCTACTCCGCTGAGGTTCGGACTCCCCCTGACATGTCACCCGCCCCTTCCTCCTAGACGCGCCGCGGGCGCCGAAACTATAGGTGCTTTTACCGTCGACGAAGGCGCCGCACCTTCTGCCCATCTGGAGGCTCGGCTACACTCCTCAGACTTCATACCTTGAGCATGTATTATATACTATATATATTATGTATGTTTGTTTTTGTATATTTATATATAACCATGCACAGAATTCAGGCCATGATGAGCTCTGAGACCTGGTATAAATAACTGATAGTTAGAATTTTTTTAGAAACTCAAGAACTGTTACGAATTACAGCAATCTATAAACGAATAACAAGGGCACATATTAATAATGTATTTTATGATAAATGAAATTTATCATAAATGAATACGATTGTCCGCAATGAATTTTGTTATGAGTTATGAAAGTATTTAAGCGAATTTAGAAGTCGAGTTAAATGTTTATTTTGCTATATTATTTTGATAAACTTATGCCTAATGCTTAAATCCCAAACTCATTAAAAACTATTCTGAAATAATTAAAATAACTTTTAAAATCTGCACTATTTATCTTTACAGCTGAGAGATGGATTATTAATTGAATTTATGAAAACTAAGCAATACTAACTTCAGAAAAAATTTTATTACGTAGTCCCAAATAATTTCATTATAAATTACAATATATTTCATAAAAAAGTTCACTCCAGAATATATCAGGCAAAGTTAAGCTTTCACCATAATTCAAATAGCGTTTCCAGTCAAAGAATTTGAATAGAATTTAATGGAGTGATTGAATAACAAACCAGAAAAGCTATAAGTTGATGTTCACGATGTAACTTAATTAACCCATGAAAATTTTGATATATATATTTTTTGCGCAGCAATTTTAATAACTAACCTTAACTATAAATATGTTACAAGAAAATTGCAGCAATAGCGCTGTAACAATCTCAAATGATTTGCATCACGGTTTCTATTAAAGTTTAGTGTAATTTGCCAGTGTCATATATAAAGCATTATATATGTTTTGGGGAAGCAGTTTTAGGTATTGTTTCGCCGTATGATTTTGCAGAAAATCCGTCAAAATATTCCACTAGTAAGACAGTGTTTCAGTTAAATCGATGATATAAATAGATTAATATTGAAATTATACTCCTGAAGGTATATAGTGATAATTTGGGGTTTTAACCCAAGTTTTATTATAAATCAATACTATTGTCTGGACTCTCCATTCACTGAAAATTTTGCCAGGGGGCATGAACTGCGGTGGGGGGCTGGTTCTGAATCTGGGAGCGCCCTATCTTGGCAGGGGGCATTTAGCAAAGAGAAAAACGATTAAAAACCGTGTCAGAAACACTGCCAAAACGTTTTTGATGGAGAGAAAAAGCTATTTTGAGACAATTTTTGACAAAATCAGCGAAGTTTTTTGCTTCAGAACGAAATTTTAGTACAAATTGTGATCAAATTTTATGTACTTTGATCAGATTGAAAACAATAAAATTTGCCAAGTGGCAATGCATCGGGGAGCCCAAAATTTTGCCAAGCGGCATGAACCGGTGGCACCTGTTCTGAACCAGGGGAAAAAGAAAAATGCCTGGGGCCCCCACCCCAATTTGGAGAGTCTAGATTGTTAACATATATAATACATGATCGAAAATTAAACGATTTTGCATCGAAAAGCATATATTATCAAGCTCAGAACAATATATATATATATAGTTTAACACATAACCGCCTGTAAAGTGAAAATTTTACAAGCGTGTAGATAGCGAAAACTAAAAATGGCGTTCCTACATATGCATTGCTGTTAGTGGAACAGCAGGAGACCAGTAGTTTCTTTTCATAATCAAAATAAAAACGTTTGAAAATATGAACGATACATGAAAAAGTAATATTTTTCGATTTGATAACAAAATTTAATATTTTGTTGACAAACCAAACTAAATGTCTCCAGCTATATCACACTTTGGTGATCGTTGGAAACATGTTTGCAAGCCCTTTATATAAATATTCAAGAATATAAATGCTGGCTTGCATACCACACCCTGTATGCAATAAAGGAAAAATTAATGAAATTATGACTACCTCGGGTGTGTATCAATTACCAAAATAATAATTGGGTGTAAAATTTTAACTCGAAATCATTTATTTTTTTTACTATAGTCGCATACAGGGAACCTGTTTCGCTGGCGCGGTGATATAGTGGAGTACGTATTCTATGTCTGGTGCATATCACTTAAACCAATTTAATACCTTACCGTTAAGTTTTATCTTTTTGTCATTGGCCTAAAAATTTACTATAGTTAGCTTTCAGGCAATCTCGTATCGGTAGAAGAAATTGACAAAACTATTAATGGAACTTAGTTTGTTGTGAGTTAATGTCTAGTTGTGGAGGCGCGATTTTCACCAGCATACGAGCTGTTCCAGTATATACCACTGGGCGAAGTGTCGCTCAAACGCGAAGAACTAGGTCCAAGCTAGATTCATCGCAGTGAATTGCAGCAGTGACTAAATACAGATGACATTCATTTTACATAGATGGACTTCTAATCAACTATCAACTGTTAAAGCTACCCGGGGCAGGAATTGTAATTAAGAGAACTCCTTACAGATACAACATAGGATGTCAAGGAACAATGTCCCAAACAGAACTGTTTTCTAACATGAATAAATTATTCGCTCATGGTAGAACAAGGTTTTAGACCTGAATTTTAGAAACTACCTAGAAATTTCCATGAAACAGTGGATGTATATATAGGAAATTTGTACTGAGATTAAAATGTAACCATTTGTAGATCAACCGGAGAGTTTCTTCAAGACCCGAGTGCGACAATATCCTGTATTTACTCAAACTGGACAAAGCAATTTAAGACAATGCATTCAGATAATTAAAGACAAGAGTTATCTTGCAGGACAAACTGCCAGGATTGATACATGCCAACCAGAATGTGCTTGCGCTGCATTTCTATTGAAACTGTTGACCATTTCTGACGCATACACAATGAATTCAAGGTTCAAGGAGAATAAGCCTTTGGCAAAGCTAAATTTAATCCTATAGAAAGTTCTAAGCTCAACATTGCGTAAGATCATACATGATTATGTCGACATGCAGACTCCTAGAAAGTGGGTAAAACTGTGCATACTACCAGCAACAGCGCAATGAACCTAATCGCCTTATTTTGCAAGAGTTCTAATGAGCTACCTGTTCGACATTTGTGGATAAATACAGTTTTATACTGTTTTTTATTCATTATTAGTTTAAAATTTATCGGGTGCCATATTATGTTACGTTTAAAATCAAACCGTAAATATATATATTCCAAGAGATTATCCCTACACTATTACAAAGGCCGGAAATTACTAATATTTGGAAAATACAAAACCTAAATAACAAGGTTAATACGTAGCAATCAGATCCTTACTTAAACATGAGGATTTGAAACATGTGGTTCGCGATCGGAACAGTTCTGTTGCCCGGCAGTGTCGCAACATGTAGCGTGTGGTTACATTCTTTATTTTTTCTGTTGTAGGTGGTACATATATATACATAAGTACAGTTTTAGTTATGAATTTTATGCTAACTACAATATGTTGTTTCGTTTTCGTGACATCGTTTCTGGAAGTTAGCGGTGATAAAATTCTTGTATTAGTGGACACAATGACAACAAAAGAGTCACATTCCCAGTTCTTTAAGAGTTTAACAGGTATATATATGCATTTTAGACGGTGTTAAAAGTATCAAAATTTTTAGAATGTCATATCTTTCAGTAAGTAATTTAAGTTGCGTGTGCTATATGTGCTATACAAAATTTAAAGCACGCGCGTAACTGGTTGTATTATTTAGAATGCACCATGGATTACGTAGAAGTACTTAGCGTAAGCTTGGCTAACATAAATTGCGTCAAGCACCACCCAGTACGCTTGTAAACTTTGTAAATCAGTCTACATTGAAGTCAAGTAACGTTATCTGCAACGCAGCCAGAAACTGTGTTCTGGGCAATGAACTGTTTTTATTGAAACTCTGCGAGCAGTATCACAGTTTGTCTCATTTATAGCATTCTTATTATAAAGTTATCATCATTATCATCTATCTATCTGACAGACATTGGTTGGTAAAGGAGGCGACAGGAACCAGAGCGAAAGTGATTATTCTACGCTCTATACGTTATTAGCACATTCAGTTTGACGCAATATGCACAAGGGTGTATAGTGGAAGGCATTTTTTGCTCTGAGGGCACAAAAACCGACATATTGATCGATAAATAATTATTAGCTTCCTCCGTCTCTTAGTTTCAGAAAGGCAATAATGTCATCGTAATACATTAAGTTTAATGTAAAAGTTATTTATAATAATTTTATATCCACTGTACCTTCATTTATTTTTTCATCTGTTTTACTATATATAGGTTTCGAAGACCAGGATCCGGTTTAAATGGACGGTTCCGGTTATTCCCTGCTCCTTAGGTATTACGGCCTTCTCCTAGGTGTTCCATTTTAGCCCCATGCATTTTTGGCTTCTCTCGGTTCGGCCGCCCAAGACATTTTCTGCCCGACTAAAATAGATGAATTTTGTCTCTGCGAAACAAAGCGTATGCTACTGATTTCAAAAAACCCACGGGGCTAAAACAGTATATATATAGGGTTTCACATTATTATTGTATTTTTATTGCGAATCAATTGTTTAAGCATTTCCGCGTTTTTCAGTCCCCAATCCAGTTGGGACCCCAGTTTGACTTGGGGCAAACCGAATTTCTTTCTCCCCTGGTACCGTGAAGGCAGCTGACAAATCCAGGATGTGGTGGTGCGTTGTAGGTATTAATACGTATCTATGGTTGCTATAATTGGGAATGGTATTCATCGTGATGTTGCTGCCTAAGTGGGATCGGATATTGTATTATTTTGAAACTTAAATGTATACACCTATTAATGTAATGAAGACTTTATGTGGAAAATTTTTTTTGAAATTTTATTATATGGTTGAATTTCGCCGTGGCTTAGATGGAAACATGGTGTGTTTTCGGTCTCACAATTTTGAACCTCGTTGATTAGATACAGTTTGTTATTTCGTGTGACCAGGTTTTGTAGTGTTTATATTTATGGTTAGATATTCTTAAACATACTTTGTTTTTTGTATTTGCACATTTTCGTTAAGTTTTAGGACAGGAAAACATCAGTAATTAGTCTGGATTTATGTGATTTCAGATCGGGGTCACAAGTTAGTATTTCGTACCGCAGACGATGCTAGTTTGGCTTTGATTAAATATGGAGAGCTATTGTACGAGCATGTGATCTTGTTTTCGCCGTCGGTTGAGGGTACGTTTTGCAGTATATAAGAGATCAACCGGAATTTCGTTTCCAGCAAAAGTAGCCCTCCAGTCGTAGTTTCAGCAAGAGCCAAAACTCATAGCATAACAAACTGTCGTGCAAAATGCAAGTAAAATACTTCCAGTAGCATTTTTGTCGATAATAGCATTGTATTGTTCAAATTAACCTTATATTTTAAAAAGGGTGGACCCTAGTGGCAGGTGTTTGACTGATTCAGAAAGTGTACGCATAAATTTTTGTCGATAATAGCATTGAATTGTTCAAATTAACCTTATATTTTAAAAATGTGGACCCTAGTGGCAGGTGTTTGACGGATTCAGAAAGTGTACGCATAAATTTTTGTCGATAATAGCATTGAATTGTTCAAATTAACCTTATATTTTAAAAAGGGTGGACCCTAGTGGCAGGTGTTTGACTGATTCAGAAAGTGTACGCATAAATTGAAATTCTCTCATTAAACTTGTGCGGTAAGGGAATCGGTAACTAAGGAGTCCTTTAGTCAGAACAGTAACGTATTTTGTTCCGCTTATGTAATTTTGAGTATTTTATATTTGCGCAAGAAACTGTCTCAAATGTCGTCCAACACATGTGTAGTTCTTGTATAAATGAGTATGTGCAGGATATTTACGCACCGTTTTGCAGCCCATGAAGGAACAGTGTTCTTGGTAAAGAGCGGTTCCCACAGTGGACACACACATCATAAGTACAATTGATTTCATCATGTTTAGCAAATCTGAAAACCTATATACCCGCTTTAGCCTTCTTGTTGCGAACATAGAAAAATACCAAAGTTTTTCGTCTTTGGTGCCTACATTCCTTATTTTTAGCACTTGTGGTGTCCCACAGGGTTCATAAATTTTTTCATGTAAGTTTAAACCAACTAAACCAGCTTGTTTAAAGACTTAAATAATATAAGCCCGTTGTTCGGAATCATTAAGTAAGAAACATACTCCAAATTTTAAAAATTTCACGTTTTTGGATATTGTCCTTTGGACTGGCTCAAAACTTGAGCACGATCCTTCTGACAAAAATTGCACATCAGCGTAGTTGTTGGTATTCCTATGAGATGTCACGGTATTCTGTGTTTTTCGAACCTACGCTTCTCGCTAGGGTTTTGACCAAAAAGGTTGGTGGACTACAAATGTCAAAAATGAAAAAGCCTTCAATTCTTGTCTGCCTCCTGAGAATTTGGGCAGAAAACCATCCGAGAAGTGCAAGCACAACGATAGATGTACGACTGAATTTCATGTCGGTTAAAAATAGTGAAAATACATCAATCTTGTGATGATTTATGAGTCACACAAACAGGCAAAAAATAATCTGGTCAATTAAACGCTATTTCAGGAAATTCAACTTGCTCTGTTTTAATAATTGCCATTTATATTAACTATGCTTACTAGGGAAGGAAAACGAAGCGAAATTATAGTTTATGCTTACGGAACAATTAGCACGAGGTTGCATAATTGAAGACATTTCGTCGTCGTGGCGGTAAGCGAGCGCCCAGACACATAAATAATGCAAGCATCTAAAATATTTAGAGGCTCTTCAGCTTTTTAGAAATACAATAACTAGTATTTCGCTAGCGAAGGTGAAACGGGGCCAAGGTGGTTTCATCTATAGTAGTCATTATGTGTAACCCCATGTTGCAAACTTTGTGTATATACAACCTTTGGACCCTATGAAGCCTTCAGACAGCAGTTAAGGAACACCACTTATTATGTGTACTACAAAACCTATTATTTGAAGACACATCAGCGAACGTATAACCAAATTTAACGACGACGTACAAATTCTTTCGGTAAATCGGGTTCGCTGACGGCCGATCTTAAAATTTCCTGACAACCATCGAAAAGGTGTCTTAAAGTCATGTTTGATTCTAGATGACAAACCCATTGTGTTCAACGTATTGCAAAGCTCTTACACACCGTTGTAAATGTCGTGAGAGAATATATAACCAAGCAACTGAAGACAGACTATATTCTTTCGGAAATCGGGCTCCTGGTTTGCCAGTTGCGTGACCGTTTTTAACCAGGGGCTCTGCATTTAAACAAATTATAAAATTCAATGGTTTATTGGACATATAGATTAAATTAAAATCGCGATAGACTGATGGCCTTGTTGTGGTTAAAAGCAACTTTTAAATGAACATTTTACATACTGAATGGGTTTTCACAAAACTGTGTGTGATTTATCGTGCTGGCCTGCTACAATGGGGTGGGGGGCGGACCCCCACTCTTCAAATCCCACCATGTTCGTGAGATTTTTCTCTTGTACGTCCCCCAACTTGGCCGAAACTCTTCATGTTCGATTAAATCTAAAAATTTTTTGTTTGCAAAATGTTTTAAACATTAATTACCACTATTTATATTGCTGAATCATTGTTTTGTAGCTTGAAAAGACATGCACGGCACTAAAACAACATGAAAATGTGGTAATAATGTAATAATTAGTATTTTAAGCAGAATTTATCCCCTCCCATTTTGAAATTTTTCCCGAGAATGAACATGGCTTCTCCGAAGTCCCCCTTCACTTTTAGGAGGGCTGTGGACAGGCCTGTCGTGGAGAAGCAAAACAAATATATACCAGCGCCATGATAATTTATAGCAACCAGGTACGAAATTCAATAACCATCTACTTGATCAGAATGCTGTCATACACTTATTTTGAGGTTTTTTAGGGTGAGGTCATCAGGGAATGTAAAAAAATTATTTGATGAAGCTTTACAATTAATCCGACCTGATTTCCCAATCGTTTAATTGACGGGTTGAATTCTTATTATTTGCAATTAATAGGATTGTACTACGTGCTTCGACGCAAAACTGAATTCTAAAGGCAAAGCTACACTATGTGTTGATCGATACTTGGATTTTTACATATTCTTCAAGAATAAACGTGTTTCTGATCTTTGTGTACTGTACATGCAATATGAGCTGCGATACATATAGATATATATCACTATATTGTGAACATAAGTGAGGAACTTCATGTGTACAAGAAACAAGAACACATTATATTATAGGTACACGATTCCCACCCCAGTCTTTTATCCTAAAGCTTCAAAGTACGAAAGTAACCTGGTAAACTCATATAATGTGCGATATTTTTGTTGTTTATTTAACATGTGGTGTACGATATCATATCGCCAAAAAAGTGCAAGGGCTTGAAATACTCCAAACCGCGCCTTTATGCTGTGAGGAGCCATGTGAACGCCTGTATATTGTCCAGTTTGTTTTACTATTAATTTGGGACTAAAATCAACCAGGATTGCATAAAACATTGTACGCTTTAGGGTTGATTTTGATACGTTTTTAAGATATTTTAAAGCTGGCCATAAGGATATAGACTGATTTATAATTGCAATAATTGAGGAGGCACTATTGCAATTAAAATTAATTGGTGGGGAACAAGTAATTGATTGATAATCTGCCAATTAATGTTTTCCGGCCCATGGCATTCAAACGTCAAACTTTTGTCTCAAAATTTGAGCTCATAATTTGGCTATTAGTTTGTATTAGAAAAACATTGCAAATGACAATGCTTCAAAATTTGAACTCAAAATTTTTAAGTTCTATAATTGGCTTAAGAACTAAAACAATATCAGCAATAAAGAGGTGAAACACTATTCACACGTTCAAATTCACCACAAATGCAAAAAATGATTTCAAAATTTGAGCAAAAATTTTGATATGTGAACGGACCATTAATAATTGCGATAGGTATCGAGTGGCGAAACCTTGCAAAAGCATTCTGAAAAGTTCAGAAACTCGGAAATAATTTTGTGTCGATTTGTGCATTAACGTGTAAATTGTCTTATCGAGAGCGTAAGGAGTATTAGTGATTTCGAATTTTATTATTTTCTTTCAGAGTTTGGTGGAACAGTGAACGTAGCTGAGCTAACGCGTTATGTCGATGAAGGCGGGAACATATTAGTTGCCGCTAATTCCAATGTCGGTACGTTATTAGTTTGATTTGTTTTGTCGAAAAAGGCGGCGATAGTTTATTTTGGGGTAATTCCGATGTCGGAGCGAGCGGAGTTTCCGCCAGTAGTTTTGCTAGCGATAAAAACGTAAAAATTCTTTTTTTGTCCGTCTATGAAGACTAACTAATCACCGAATGGATGGATTTACACAATTTTTTTCATCATAAAATCCATGCTTGACTAAACTTAAGCTGCGCCCACTAACCGTCCTGTTTTTTTTGAAACCCGATGTCGAATCGTTACCGAATTCCCGAAACCGTCCATTTTTATGGAGCATGTAAGAAAGCGGATTCTATTTCTTGCCAGCCCAGCAGTAGTGATCTGAAACTGGTCAATAATAGTTTCACGACGAGCATTACTTTTAAATTAGAATTCGCCTTTGTTCGGGAACAAATTCAATGTAATTAGACCCTATTTAATTCAAAAGCGGTAAAATTTCGTTCGGAAGCAATTTTGATGTTCGCGAACAGTAAACAACAAATTTTTGCTTGATTAGATAGAGTTCGGTAACCTGATTTTTTGCCAAATAACAAAATAGGATGGTCAGTGAGCGCAGATAAAGTTTACTCACGCATCAGTCTATTTGTGCTTTTTCATTAGACACTAAACTCGCCGACCGCGTCTTCCGGTTAAAATTGGCCCCAAAGTGTTCATACTTTGAAATTATGCCATCCGGGTATCTATCTTTCGATACCTATATCTCGAGACAGAGGCTTCTATGACAGGACCATGTTGGGCCCTCTCATCGAGAGCTAGAACTTTGTTGTTTAATGCAATTTTTGTCAGAGCTGTTGTGTTAGAGATATGAGCCAAAGTTAAAGAATACCTACAGAAAAGTCAAAATATCAAAATTTAAAAAAAGTTTTTTCTTGTTGGGGTGACCTATGGGATTACAGGATTGCCATCTCATTGGGTCGTCCTGCAAAAAGGTGTCCGCTTGGACGATTCTGGACCAAAATTTGATAAATTTTTGGAACAAAATAGTTAAATTTCGTTACTTTTCCAAAATAAACTTATTTAGATCAGGCGGAACGTGTATATAGGTTTTCAGGGTCGCTAAATACGATAAAAGCAATTGTAATTGCGTGGTATACATTGGATATGGGGACTCTTAGAACCCTACTACGTAAAATAACTCTTCAGATTATAATTTTTTTAAATTTGTTATTCATACATTTAAAAATATTTTGTCTTTTTGGTCATTGGAAGAATAAATACAGAATTCTTCGATTTTGGTAAATGATTCAAATAGCTTTAGCATGGTATTTGAAATATTACCCAATGTGTAACCTCTATTATGGGACTTCAAACGGTCATAGGAAACCTGAATTTGGAAAGATAAAATCGTCCATAAAGGCAGAGTAGTCACACTCGCTCTGTTTCCTTTCTCTGTACGAGTTAATAGTTGATATGGTTTGCAGGGTTTTTTGGTTTTTCCCGGTGTGCAAAAGCTTGTACATTCTCAAATTAAAGTGTGCATTCTCAAATTTCAGTGTGCAAAATCAAAAAAGTTGCTCGAAACCTCCAGTCATCTCAACTTCCCAATCATATCCATGCATTGTATATGGTGCCATGTTTACGTTTATTGCAATTTTTGTATTTAGACCAAAAGTCATAGAATATACGTATAATTGTTTTATTAATTCGGCGTAACATTTCAATGGATAATTCCGTCACTCGCTCAAAACGAGTCTTGCTATGCCTTTCAAAACAAAACAAATCTATTTGGCATTTAAAAATTCTCGAAAAATTTAGCGTGCAAAAGTTTGTGCATTCTGAAATTGAGGTGTGCAAGTGCACAGGATTTTGCACAAAAAACCTGATGGTTTGTGTTTTAAAAACGAATGGAATAACATTTTAGTTCTAACGTGGATACGTTATTTAATATGCGTTTTGTTTTGTGTTTGTATGTATTGTGCAGAAATTCAGGAACAGTGTATTGGTATTTGATATAAAGTTGATTTTAAAATAAAATAATTTTTTACAAAATGATTTGCACTGAACTTGTTCGCCGTGGATTTATTAATTAACAATTGTTATTGGTTGGATGGGTCATTAGACCGTTATTGATGGCATGCGATTGTTTCCTGATTTAAAAGTTCACTAGCAAAACAGTTTCTGGTGTGTTACAATAATATACCGTTACATAGCTGTTATGGGTTATTAGGTCGCTTTTTTACTTGAAGCAATGACCGGTATAATGTGTCTGAATTTCGCATAAACGCAAAATTTTCATTCTAATTTCACCACTTATTCGAGTTTCGATGGCTTCTTGGTAATAGAATCCCAGTAAATAGGGTTTTTTCACTTTCCGAATCGCGAAAATTACGCAAATCTGTTTTTAAGTGCGCAATGGTGTCCCAAAAAGCGTAATTTTTATCATAGCTGCTGAGTTTGTCCTTCGGACCTAGAAATAAAAAGCGTAAATTACGCAAAGCTTGGTTAAAAAATGTAAAACGGGGACTCAGAAACGCTTAAATTACGCAAAAAACGTGCCAGTGGATCATGTCTGACACAGAGTTCGGAGGTGGGGGAAACGTGAATGGGAACGATAATATATGGGTCGTTTTACATGCATGTCTGCATCATCATTTTATCATTTACATGCACAACAAATAATAATAAAATTCAATAAAACATCACATTACTTTTTTGGATAAAAATTTTCGGGCTCAAATGAAAAATGTAAGCGGTTAAATTATTTTAGAGGAGTCAGCGGCCAAATCTGATGGCTTCACGACCCGTGCGCCTGAATCGTGGACGTTATTGATACTCAGTGTTCAGCTTGCTTAAGATTTTACCAAAAATAAAATCTCCTTCAACGTTCTCGAAAATTTCTGTTTATCCTGCTGGGTGTTGCCAGGTTTTCTCTACTCACCCTTAATATATTAAATTTATCTGTCTTTCTGAGTGTGTCATCGACAAGCTTTCGTAGGTATTTTGAGGAAAATATATTAGAAGGTTGAATGATAAAATTGGACTATATATTTTGGCTCTCATGCAGATTTATAAGCTTCAAGATGAACTTGGTACACCCGTTTATCTCTTCATACGACGCTTAGTCCTTTTGTGCATTTTATAGAATTGCCGTTCACTAGAAAAGAATGATTTAGTTTCTAACGGTGAATAAGACTTAAGCGTATCATAGTGTTAACGGAAACATTTTGTATTCGAACTTTATTTGCGCAAGCAGAATAGTGTACGTTGTTATGATGAGTGCATTGAGTGAAACGGGCTTAGCGAAGAATTCTCACTGGGCAGATTGGTAAATTTTTACGGTGTCTGTTTCTGTGATTTTGAGCGACGCGTATAACCCAACTTCTGCTGGACGGAGTGACTCGCGCCATAGCTCATTCGAAAGCACAAAATATCTAGATGTGAAAAAAGTAATGAAACTCCTTCCTGCTATAAAAATGTGCCGAAAGGGGTAGTGTGTGTTGGGTCATAAATGTTCCGGTAAAACATGCTAATATGAATTGTATCTCGAGAAATTGTGCGGTATCTGAGTTAAATTAGTCTCATTCTGTAGAACAAAAAGCTGTTTCATTCTATATTATAATCCATTGCCCGTTGTGAATGTTAGGTTAGGGTCAAAAAAGTTTTAATTGGGCCCGCAGACCCAACATGCACGAAAACGACAACATCTCTGTAGCCGCTCAAGCTATATGGGTGCTATTGGTCAATTTTATAGATCAATCCATCTTCGGTATACGTGCACTTGTTCCGCTATGTCATTTACGTTGCGAGATTGGGTCAAAATGGGTTTTAAAATGAAAACGGCAATATGTCCAACCGGCAACCGCTTAAACTATGTGGGTGTTATTAGTCTCATTTTGTAAAGCATTTTATTCTCTAAATAGCTGCACTATGCTCCTTTGAATAAAAATTGGTTTTCGAATGAGCCCATAAGATCCAAAATATACGAAAACGGTAATATCTCCGTAATTGCTCGAGGTATATTGGTGTTATTTTGTAATGCAATTTATCTTCCGTGGGATAGCACTATGTCAGTCAACCAGCGTACATCATTCTCAACTGTTCAAGCAACATGGTCGATATTTGGCTCATTTTGTAAGTTGATGGTCTAGCTATATTCGTTTTTCTAAGTTACATTTTCAACGCTCGGACTTCACCATCTTGGTGATGAGCTGTCAATTTTAAGTATCTTTACAACCCGTCCGAATATGTATGTCCTTCCCGATAAATTAACTATATTATACTTTATCGGTTAGGATATTGAACTCGATCAAAGATGCATTGTAATGGTATATTTGGTTAGTTTTCGTTCGTTATTTCGCGATTAGCGATAGTTCTCGATTAGCGCGGTAGCATTATGAAACGTTTCCTTTTTGTTTTAGGCGAGGCGATACGTGAGTTTGCTAGCGAATGTGGTTTTGAATTTGATGAAGAGAAAACGGCAGTTATCGATCACATTAATTACGATCTTATCAACGACGACGGAAAAGTAATGTTTTCTTATGGATTGTTTTTGAAGCTAAGTACTTCAAAAGAAGTGAGTGGGAAGAGTAACCCTTGGTCAGTATTTTAACTTACTCTGGTTTTTTGCGGGCAAGTGGTTATAGCAACGTTTGCTAAAGTTGCAAACTTTTGTATTTTGCATTCATTTGAAATTGGTGAGGTAAGACAAATTTTACGCGATTCAGTCAGCCTAACGATTAATATAGTCCGTATGTTTTGAATTTCCTGCTGCTACGTTATCGCTTTAGTTGAAACTGACGTGTTCCAATAAATCTGCAGCTGACATTCGACCATGAATCCTAGCCATTATACCCAGTACAGTGTTGTATTCTCTGTGAAGTGCATAGTTCTCATTTTCGGTAAGAATTCGTTATATAAAAACACAGAACTATTACTTGATTGAAAGTAGTTTGACAAAATCCTTTGTTTGATAGCAAAAGTGATGTCGACGTCCCGTTTAGTGGAACTCTAACCACTTTGACCCCATCTTCTTCAGGGCTAAATTGGCAAAAAACGGGTTTTAATAGTTTATTCCGAAATCTGGCCACACGGCTGTCAGTATTCCGCATAAAAAATAGTTACCACCTTGAGACTAGAGTCAGCTGATCGACATCTGCAACTTTGTTGCAGATCAGTTTTTGCGGTACCACTCACTGTACTGTTGTGGCCCAAATATGTTTCATTTACCTTTTTGCCACAAATGTAGATTTTCCAAATTTCGGCTGTTAGTGTGCTTTACCCTTCAACAAGTGTTTGTTAGAATATCCATCACATTCAATACGATGGTTTTATTGTCTAGAGTTCACCTTGACTGTAGCATACTTCTTGGGGTATCAAGGAGTTACGGACTACGAAACCGATTTCCAAAATGTAGTTTGTCTGCATTTATTTGCTTATGTATTGCGTGTAGGGCAGCAAAAATGGATCATATTTGGTTTTCGGTACGCACAATGCGAAAGCTTTGTTACGTAGAGTCTAGCACGGATATATAATACCATTGAAGAGGTTTTCAATGTAATGTTGGTGAACTTGTTTTTAGAACATAGTCTGTATTCAGTTGTTTTATATATTGCTTTCAGGGCATTTGTAAAGGTCTCTATAGATTTTTTCGGCACGCTGAACACAGGGGTGTGGTTATCTAGAATCTATCGTGGCTCTACCATGCATTTTCAAGACGTTTTCAATGATTTACGGTTGGCCGACCGCGAGCGCGATTTACTGAGAGAATTTACCCTGTCGTCACTTATTTGGTTATGGGTTTCTTTTGTGCGCTGTTTGCTATTATAGGCTTTGTGCGACGCAGAATATGCTGATGGTGTTCGTTAATTCCTATCCCATCCGCATTACATGACTTCATGGGTTCCAGATGATTTAGGGTGATATATACATAAGCCTGTAATGCCACACATAACAAAGATGATCATGACACACATAATGACAAAACTGAAACCACGGTCGAATCGTTTCAGCCTTGCGTAATAGTTGGTATATTCATGTGCTTTCATATTGCATCCAATTTTCATATCAACTGGTATCTTAAATATTATGTTATGTATCTGTATGCTTTCGGTCAGATAAACACTGTGTTCACAATAAGGAACGACCGCGAACACCGACCGATATCAAGTTTTTTCCATAATTATTATTTTAAAATTGTAAAAACAAACCAAGCGATCCCTACCTATAGAAGACATAGGTATGCCATATAAAATCGATCTATACCTATATACATCACACAAGTTTTTGTATAGTCGACTGCCATGCGAGGTATAACATGCATGTATATCTTTCCGTGTTGTACGTGACTGATCTCTTATAGCATATGGATTAAACTGAGCAAGTACATGAAGGAGGAGTTAGCGCCTCTAGCGGTAGTTTATCTCCGTCGTTGCTTTCTCCAAAGTGGAGGTGGTTCCTTGGCAAAAAACGGGTGCTTCCAGTTAGGGCCTCTTAGCAAAATTTTGATTTTCCCGGCATAAAGTCCGATGGCAAAATTTTTGGCTTCTCTACGTAAAGACATCCCACATATTACATAAAAAATGGTAAAATTTTTTAGCAAAATTCCCTTTCTGATATTAAACATTTGACTAATTTCAGCACAAAATTAGCTGAAAAGTCGGTTTTAACCTCTATACCATGGCATGTAGGTACAGTCGAAATTTGTGGCTGCGCCCGATTTTTGTCGAAGGAGGAATGAACCGGGAACACCGAAAAATTATGGGGTAGGGCAGGAACCGATTGCGACTTCGCCACGAACCAGCCCTCCCCCTCCCGGCACCCGCTAGCGACATCCAGATATAAGTTATTTTTGTACTATTCCTGTGGTAGTTTATTAACAATTTTAGCCTTTTTCGCTAAAAATATTAATTTTGAATTTTTTTCACATTTCGCCCCTCCCCCAGTTCTCGCACCTGGCAAAATCCGAGCGACCCCAGATCCGACCCAGTCCCACCCCACCCCCGATTCATGCCTCTGGCAAAATTATAAGCGGATGGAGAAGCCAGCTTCGGAAAATTTATCAAATTAAACATAATTATGCTATTTTTTATTTATTCAGCAACATGTTGACCAAAGCACGAACAGTTCTATTTCTGATGGGTTTGTGGTATCGGTATCGGCAACGTTTTTAGCCCTATCGATACTAGTGGTACCGGTATACCAATGGAACCCTAGTTCAAAGACATAGTTAGTACTCACCTCACTTAACATAGATGACGTAGTCCATATTGAGTCTATTAAGTCTATACATTGAAAATTTTATCGCTCAATCTCGAAAGACAATTGCTTTATCATAAAGTCGGGAGCATTATTGAAAGTGACGATTCGACAATCGTATTTGATTCTACTGTTTTATTTTTTTATCTTTTTAGCATACCACAATTGTGGCTGATCCTAAGGATCTTCTCGACTCAGAAATGATTGTTGGTTCGAAAAATATTAATCCCGTTTTGTTTCGTGGAGTTGGGTAAGAAGGTATTTGTGTTCAACATTGTAGTCTCGTGTCCGGTGGCCAATTGTTTCGTTTTTAGTTAGAGGATATTTATTGCCCGGGAAATACTTCGCGCTACAAGGCTGGTGTATCGATTTCCGTGTTTGATGAACCGGCATATTTTGGACTGCTAGTACCAGTCGGGAATGCAAGCATGGTTAAACAACGAAAATATTGTGAGAGATAAATTGCCTATTTAGATAAGAGGAAAGGCTTGTGAGCACGGATCGACCGGTATACCGGTACCGGCCGGTACCGGGGTACCGGTACCGGTGCCGGTAAAAAACTGCCGGTACCGGTACTAAAATTTTTTACTATCTTACGGATAAGAACAGCGACAATGTTTAGTTGCAAATCAAGTGACTCATTTGTTATCCTTTGTTGACATGTATACGTATTTATTTCTAATTCCTTCACTCGAATTTTGAACACGTTTGAAGATGAACATTTGGAACAGAGCGTTGTTGCAGTAAATGATGTTTTTGTTCGAATGTTTTGATTTTTGTTTTTACTTAGGTGACATCATTGAGTTGTAGCGGTGGTGTATTATATAACACACTATCGATTTGAATGCTGACGGAGGGTGGTTTGAAGCTGATTGCGGTAGCAGGATGGTTCTCAAGAGCACCTGGCATATTTGGGGGCGCGTGCAATCGTGTAGCTGAGGATGGTTTGGTTCGAGGCTAGTTCCGCCAAGATGTTGTAGGGAGCAGTTGGCATATCTAGAGTCTGTGAAATCGTGTTGCGAGGGTTGGTTCAGAGGCTTATTCCGGTAGGATGTTGTCTGAACAGAAAATTAACTATCACTATTGATTTGATCATGATTTATCTCGTGCCATATACACATGATTACATACATGACATAATAATTTACTAGTAGGTAATTGCATTCTTCATGTTTCAGAATCTATATACGTACTTTTAAACTTTTAAAACTTTTTAAACGTAACTTTGGGACACATACATATGTACTTGCAAACTGTTTTTTTGGAAACTGAAAACATTGTTACAGAAGAAAAGTTTCCATATGAATATGGGTTATATACAATTTTAATGGACAATTATTGCATTTATAAATGTTGTTGTTACGTTGCTTTTGAACATTTTGAAAATAAAACTTATGAATATCTACGTGTTATCTTTTTCACCAGAAACATGCATATATCAGAGTATAACTAAACGAGCGAAACTTTTTTGGCAGACAATTTGGGTACCGGTTTACCGGTATTTTTTCAGTACCGGTACCGGTACCGGTAAATTTTGGTACCGGTCGATCCCTGCTTGTGAGGCATTCAATTTAATCGTTATGCGCGAATCCACTTTAGGTGGGTACACCTGCGTTGTGGTTTTGGAAAGTCAGTTCAAGATCGTAAAAGTAATGAACGCGAATAAAATCACGATTTTTCCTTATGTACGAATACACGATTTGCGATGTAGCAACGCGTAGGAGCCGTTCGCTGTCACTATTTTGTGCGATTTAGAACGTCATTTTGCCGACCACGTACAAGTCAAAACGCAATTACTAATCGCTTTTTTTCTGGCCTGCTATAATACACAAATAGAACATTGCTGTCTTATTCAGAATGTCATTTAATGAACGCTGACAAAAGTGCGAAATGGACAAGTATGTGCGAATACCAATAGCAAAAATGTCAACACGAATTTCTGCGCGTATCAATTCGTGATTTTGACAAAAGCACAACCTTTGTGTACTCACCTGAAGTGGACTCACATGTTAAGGCTATGTTAAAACAGTCTTACATGAGATTCATACCCTATTCTTAGTTTCTTTGCCGGTAAGGCTTCTATACAGTATAATATGACCCTTTCTTTAAGCTTGTCGTTCGTTGGTTACGCAATACTTGTAACTATGTATGTAGCATTGACTCTGTAATCATATTTGAAAATCAATCAATCCTAATTGGAGTGCAGGGCTTGACATTTTTAAGTGCGCCCTGGCAAAATTTTGGGCTCTCCCCTGTTCATCGCCGATTGGCAGAATTTTTTGATTCCATTCGTTAAAAAAACCACCAAACTACATAAAATTTGATCAAAATTTGTACTAAAATTGTGTCCTGCAACCTAATTTTGGTCAAATTTTGTTTCAAAAGCTTTTTGTCCTCGTCAAAAGCGTTTTGGTCGTGTTTCTGACATGATATTTAACCGTTTTCTCTGGCTACATCGGACGCCTCCCGATTCGGAACCAGTCCCGCCCCCACCCCGCGGTTCATGCCCCGTTGCAAAATTATAATGAATTTAGAACCGAAATAATTTAATACATTAGTTTCAAATGCAAATCTGATAGACATCGTTTGTGTTATATACTCTTAATGCTGAAGTACAAACCAATATCGGGGACGCCATGGTACATATTAGTTGAAACGGAGCGAGCGATGCGAGTGGAGTTTCCGCTGAGGGCGCTAGCGGGAGAAATCGTGAAAATTTCATTCTCTGTCTGCCGGTGTCTCTCATAACTCGTCTGCTGGTTGATGGATTTTGATAGCAATTTTAAAATTTGTTTAAAATTTAATAACTTCATTGTCTTTCAACAAATTCAGCAAAACAATTTCAATGGTGTTAAAATTTTACCCATATCAAGCAATGCATTCAAAACTTTATTGGGTTAATGAAATTGTTTACGGACTCTGGGGTAGGCTTTAAGTCTAAATTACTACACCAATCGTGAAAAGGAACTACTAGAAAAGGATAAATTTAAAACAATATTATCCAAAAAGGCTAAAGGCAAAAGTTTAGAATTTTGCAATAATTGGGAGGGGTTAGGGCTGTGAAACCCATATATATTTCGATTAGTCATTGGGTTTGAAGGATGCGTTTTTGATGTTAATTGCAAATAATCAGATTGTAAAAACGAAAGACAGTATCATATTCGAAAATGATACTAGGGCCCGAGTAAAAAACAGCAACACTAGAAGTTTAACTTGAAATATAAGTACAAATGTTCTTGAATCGTTCAGTGCCGGTGTAACTTATAGCTGAAAGCACCCAAAATTATAATTCGGGCATATCTGACAAGCAGTTTGGATGTTTCAGCCACGGGGTTCCTTGGCCCTTAGAAACTCGAAAGAATTGGTAAATTCACAGCATGGCCACCATGTTGGACAGATCAAAGCTCTAAAGGACTTAACTTGATATATAGCAAAATTTTTTGAAGTCGTTCAATGAAGCAGTAACAATGTGAACAGCGAACTTATTGCTGATTCACAGAATAATGCGCTCATCTAAATGAAAATTTTTGTTACATACGACACGTCGTACGTAGCTGTGTTACATACGACATGTTGTATGTAACCCGTGGTATGTAACCAGTGTTACATACGACATGTATCGTACGCCAATAGTGTTAGATACGATATGTCTATGTAACACTGGATTACATTCTAATTTTGCACGAAATGAACCTAATACTGCCAGTATATTTTGATCGGTTCTAGAGATATCTACGATCCTTTTGGCGTACTTCAAGTCCAATAGGTCTTTTTAAAAACTCGTTTGGAAATGATGTCTTCTCCAGTTTGATATTGGCGGGCCCCCCTTCGTTTTTGTTCGATGCCCCCCTCCTGTTAGTTATTGGTGCCCCCCTTCAGTTTGGTATTGGTAGTTCCATACAGTTTGATATTGGCGACCCCTCCAGTTTAATATTGGTGCTCTTCTCCAATTTTATATTGGTGCCACCCTCAAAGGGGGCTAGATGGTCTCGAAGGGGTGTAAGTCAGGAAAATATCCAAAAATTGCTCCAGGCTGCGTGTTGCCTCATAATGGCGTCTGACTTCGCACTAAATTTTTCTACTATATTGCTAACATTTTTCGCAGGCCCATAGACCGAGGGTGTGCCGTTTCGTGGAGTGGTGGGGTGAGTATGGCACCTCAAGGAGAGGGTGGCGTGGGGGCTCGGGGGGTGCGTTGCGCCCCGGGATATGCCACCGTCAAAACGTGGATCTGATACTACTGTTCGCAGTCCAATGTAATTTCATGACAAAGTTGGCCTTCAGACTTCTTGTAATAACATGCGATATTGTTGATGATTTCCAGCAGCCAATATTTCCAACCAGCAAAATTTTTTCTTAATATAAATATATATTGTTATAATAATAATAATGGATTTATAACGCGCTTTTTTCGCGAAAGCGTCTCAAAAGCTCAAGATAAGTTTTACACGTTAATATCTTTCAATCAAACCTGTCACGGTTCCGTTGGAAATAAATAAGTCTTGAGTCTGGATTTGAAATGAGTCAGTTCTAGGTCTGGACTTCGCAAAGCAAGCGGCAGTTTATTCCATTCCGAAGGCCCAAAAAATTGGAAGCTATTGTTTCTTGCCACATCAATTCGCAGTATCCTTTCGTTGGCAAGTCGTAGTCCGGATGAAGTGGTAAGAATGTCGGCAATATATGGCGGCGTTTTCGTAGGAATTGCGTTGTATACAATTAGAAGAATCTTGTATTGGATGCGTTTATCTAGCGGCAGCCAGTTATATGGAATATCTATTCTTAATTATAATTAAGAGAGAATAAACGCGTAGTACGGGAATGATAAGATGACATATCACAAATACGATGAAAATAATTTACAACCTCTTCACGAAGCAGTTGTCACCACTCTTTGACACAATAATTTACAACAGAAATGTCGAATTTACGCTCTTTCCTTTAAATTTGTGCTTCGTCTTCATTATACCAATATATCGCACTAAATCAATCGGTGAATCAATAATGAATCCAATCATAACAGGTGGTAGCACGCCATTTCGAAGGCTAGAGAATTCAAAAGTCGGGACGCTTGCGCAAAGTTGCTGAAGCCGCCGGTTATGTTCGCGTTGTTTTGGTTGAAAACTGGTATGGGACGCCCTCCAACAGCGCACTTGCTGCGCCCCGTCAAAGTGAACTCTCAAATAGCTGCTGTTCACAATGCTTATGGCCAGGGTAACCCAGAAGGACCTGGAGGGGGACATACTATCAAACTGGAGAAGGGCACCAATAACAAACTGGAGGGGGACACCAATTTCAAAATGGAGGGGGACACCACCATCAAACTGGAGGATGCACCAATAACAAATCGGAGGGAACACCAATATCCAACTGGAGGGACACCACAATCAAACTGGAGAGGCTCACCACTATCAAACTGAGGATGCACCAATAACAAACTTGAGGGGTACGCCAATACCAAACTGGAGGGGGCACCACTATCAAATTGGAGAGGGCACCAATAACAAACTGGAGTGGGACATCAATATCAAACTGGAGGAGGACACCACCATAAAACTTGAGGGAACACCACTATCAAACTGGAGCGGCGCACCAATAACACACTGGAGGGGACACCCATCAAACTGGAGAAGACATCATTTTCAAACGAGTTTTTAAAAAGACCTATTGGACTTGAAGTACGCCAAAAGGATCGTAGATATCTCTAGAACCGATCAAAATATACTGGCAGTATTAGGTTCATTTCGTAAAGTTCAATGTACCAGTGTTACATAGACATATCGTATCTAACACTATTTACGTACGACATGTCGTATGTAACACTGGTTACATACCACGGGTTACATACAACATGTCGTATGTAACACAGCTACGTACGACGTGTCGTATGTAACAAAAATTTTCATTTAGATGAGCGCATTATTCTGTGAATCAGCAATAAGTTCGCTGTTCACATTGTTACTGCTTCATTGAACGACTTCAAAAAATTTTGCTATATATCAAGTTAAGTCCTTTAGAGCTTTGTCTGTCCAACATGGTGGCCATGCTGTGAAGTTACCAATTCTTCGAGTTTCTAAGGGCCAAGGAACCCCGTGGCTGAAACATCCAAACTGCTTGTCAGATATGCCCGAATTATAATTTTGGGTGCTTTCAGCTATAAGTTACACCGGCACTGAACGATTTAAGAACATTGTACTTATATTTCAAGTTAAACTGTCTAGTGTTGCTGTTTTTTACTCGGGCCCTAGTATCATTTTCGAATCATGATACTGGCTTTCGTTTTTACAATCTGATTATTTGCAATTAACATCAAAAACGCATCCTTCAATTTCAATGACTAATCGAATTTTATATCGGTTTCACAGCCCTAACCCCTCCAATTATTGCAAAACTCTAAACTTTTGCCTTTAGCCTTTTGGATAATATTGTTTTAAATTTATCCTTTCTTAGTAGTTCCTTTTCACGATTGGTGTAGTAATTTAGACTTAAAGCCTACCCAGAGTCCGTAAACAATTTCATTCATAATTCCATTTTTTTTTTTTCAATTTTAAAATTTGTTTAAAATTTAATAGTTTTTCATTGTCTTTCAACAAATTCAGCAAAACAATTTCAATGGTGTTAAAATTACCCATATCAAGCAATGCATTCAAAACTTTATTGGGTTAATAAAATTAGCTCACTAATGAAAAGATGGTATATTAAGTACAAAATTATTGAAACCGAACCAAAAAACTTGGAATAGCCACACACATATGGATACTGTTACGGCTATTATTCTACAGTATTTTTAACAGGAATTTGACGAAAACTTAAAAACCATCCATGTATTTCGATATTGCGTTTATGTTAATGTCATCGGCCGACGGTGTATAAATAAACCCTTTAAAATAACCTCAAAATACATTTACTATATATTGTTTACGCAAGATTATTTCTGTGGACCGATTAATACTTCGTCGACAGAACGATGCATTCATAGTGTAGATCTGGACTATATATAATAACATATTGGTTTATACAAGATGTGTGACGTATCCAGCAAATACCTATACTGAGCAATTAAACACTGCCTCAATACTGATTCAGAAAAACCGCCGTTACACCCGGTAATAGCAGTCATTAATTCACAAAAAATAGACGTTTCCTTCGTCTAATTGTTCAACTCAGAGATAAACATTTTTGCTTAATATGTTACATTCAGGTAAGGGTAAGCGTCACGTAAGTATCATACATAGATTGTGATAGGTTCTATATTGAATTAGATACACTATAAAATGTTCACAACCAAAAAATAAATTTAGATCTTTCAATAAAAATTAGAAAAATAGATCACATATCTAGTGTTTATAATATTTACGTTGTAATATATGCAATTCGTTAAATTGAGTTACAACGCTAATAATTCAGTAACAGGTGGTGGTATTTCGCTATTTTTTCTATTGAGCACCTTTAAAAGATGTCCGGGCCCCAACTGTAATATTGTGGATATATGAAAAAACAAACCGAAAAAGGAAGAAAAAGCGTGAGAACAACTGCAGGCGAAACAAGCTGGTTTATTGAACAAAAATCAAATGACGAAAAGTGAAGTGAAGTCAATAGTGGAATAAAAACTGTTGGTCGACCATAGAATCATCAGTATATAGTCTCGATTCTTCTTCTGGAACCTTCTGTGTTGCTACGTGTCCTTCACTGTATAGTGCATGTGACATCCACGTGGCGCTTTGTGATTCGTCCACATACCGCTCACGTGATACAGACATGAGAGTGCGACACGTGTCGTTAAAGTGGCACGTTACAGGACCCCCTTCGTTTTAAGCGGAACGCCGACTTTGGGTCTGGACGTCAGAAGCAAATCGCACCGTTCTTTCTGGGGGACTTTTGGAATCCGAGGTCCCTGGTACGTATCGGTGAGCGAGGTCCATCGCACGTTGTAGATCGCGTCGTTTTATTGGTAGCTTGCCTTCCGCAAGAGGGAGGGGCGTGGATGTTGGAACATACGCCAGTCGGTTGCTTCCAAAAATCCTGACCGCTACGGAGCTTCGGGGTCTCTTGTGGTTAGTGAGCTTTGTGCTGTCCGACGACATGACTAGCGCTGGCCAGTGAGGCCAATTGGGGAAGTTCGCGAGGATAACGTCGCCAATTTTGGACTGTCGAATTGCGTTGTCATCCCGAGACAGCGAAGCGAGTGAAGTCGGCTTGGCTGCATCGTTGCGTATGAGCGCTGGTTTGACCCGATCAAGACTGTCGGTGTCCCCGGTATCACCGATCTTCAAGACGATGGTTTCGCGGCTCTTGATTTCAAAAGGTCCACGGAAACGGGGTTGAAGAGCACCTTTGACTGTGTCGTCTCGTAGCCACACGTGACTGGTGGCTAGCAGGTGTTTAAGGATGTGTCAAGGACTTGAATGAAGGCGCTCAGGAGCGTTAAGACGGTTGACTGTGATCTGCAGAGTTCGCACAAAGTCGGATAAGCTCGTGTCGACAGGAGTTGCGGTTGGTGTGAAGTAACACTGGGGAAGATCCACGTTGGCACCAAAAACCATTTGACAGGGTGTGAATCCTTTGTCGTTGAGGGCCGTACGAATTCCCAGTAACACCAAGGGTAGGGAGTACATCCAGGTACGGCTGCTGCAGTGGGCCCGCAAACCGGATTTGGTGTCCAATGAAAGCGTTCGACCGCGCTGTTACAAGCCGGATGATAGCCGGTAGTGCGGCGGCGCTCGATACCTAGCTGCTCCATAAGATTTGACCAAAGAGCGGACTCGAATTGTGCTCCTCGGTCGGAGATGATGACGTCAGGGACTAACCGGCTGATCCATCCAGAAATGAGGGCGTTGGCGACTGAGTCGTTAGTGATGTCCGCGACCGGAATCGCTTCGGGCCAACGGGTGAACCGGTCGATCACCGTGACGAGGTATCGATTGCTCAATGATGGCGGGAAAGGACCAACTATGTCGATGAAATCGCCCTGGACTGGGAATCGTGCTAACCGGAGTGTTTATATGGCGACCGACCTTGTTCTTTTGACACTCGAGGCATTCGCGGCACCATTGTTTCATGTAGCGATTCATGCCAGGCCAAACGAAATTGCTTGCGATTTGGTCGAGAGTTGCCCGGGAGCCTGCGTGGCTGAGCTTGTGCGCAGCGTCAAATATTTCTGGACGCCTGCCGGACGGGACGTATGGTCGGAGTTGCGGCTTTGAGGAGTCGCAGTGGATCGTGCAGTCGTTGACTCTGAGTTGCTTGACAGGTAAGGTAGTCCCTTTGACAAAACGCATGAGGTTGTTGTCGTTGTCGAACGTGGCCGTGATGGCGTACACTAGTCGGAGGCGAGCCACGACGTTGTCCGCGCCAGCGACATGTTCGACGTTGCAGCCGAACTCCGAGATAAAGGACAACCATCTTGACTGTTGCGCCGACGGGTTTGCCATTGAGTGTGCGTTGACCAAGGGTTTGTGGTCGGTTCGGACGACGACTTCGGAGCCATGAAGCCAGAGGAAGTGCTTGAGGGCTTTGTAGAATGCTAGAAGCTCTCGATCAAAGGCAGATTTTCGTGATTCCAACGGTATTAATTTTTCGGAATAAAACGCTAGTGGCTTTGCGGTATCCTTGAGGACTGCACCAACAGCAGTTCCGTACGCATCAGTTACGTTACATACATCTCCATCTATTCGCGAGCAGGGGTTTTACAGCACAATGTTTCATGCTAATTTCAACCGGTTTTGTTGTTACTACTTGTAGCTAGGTTGTAAGTAAACCGATTTAGCCCAAATTCTCACAGTAGATATGACATTAGGCGGCTTACCTGCGCAATTAATATCGCTTTGAAAAACGCTCCTACAAATAAACAAACCTGGGATATTAAAATTTTAGCATTTAACCAAATTTTGTTGGATCTTTTCGATTATAGCACCGACTCAGAACCAATCTTAGTAAATACATACTGTTTTTTGACCGCTCTAACGATAGCTAGCTCAATCTTTTCGTGGGTTAAGGAGTTATGCACATTTCAGCCAAAACCTAAGGCTTAGCCTAGGCCTTATCTTAACACGTTAACTCGTCAATCTAAAGGGTTTCAACTTCCTAGCCACCGTTTGACTCAGCTTGTGAATGCGGTTCGAATAATATCTAACATTGACTAGCAAATTTTGGGCGCCAAGGATAACGATAAAAATGGAATTTTTTTTATAAATATGGCTCTAATGGAGATATTTTAACGGTCTCGATTTACTATCGTGTGTGCAGCAAAATTAACGATGTTTATTTCATAGTCACGATTTTCGTGCCGAATGTCAGTAACCCCAGAGAGCCGTTGCTTATGTAATAACGGTGACGCAGCTGCATGGCGCAACTTCCTATTACCATGCCCATACGACCCCGGCTATCGTAACCTCAATGGTGGACCGTGAATGCTAAAAACTTTGACCCTATTCCTGGTCAGACCCAAGAAGCTACGGAGCTTAGCAGGCCGCAGGCGCGCTTCACGGGGTGTGTTCGGACACCGCCCGATTGGTTGCGCACGTGTCTAGTCTCTGGTATGATTCCTGAGGTCCCTCAGAGAAGCTAGCACCGACACCCGCTCATAGGTCATGGAGCCTAGCCGCTATTCCCTATCTTAGACTCATCGAAAGTTGTTTATTTCTAATTAGTTGTGTTAAATGTTAGAATAAAAGGTGAAAATGTCCTTAGAAATTTGAAGTTCAAGTTAGTTTGCCTAGTTAAGATCTTGATATGCTCCGTGCTAGAGCATTGTAGCCTATGTGGCCACCACAGGGTTCCGACACACCCTGAAAGTTTAATGTCGGATTATCAATGGCGTGGCCTACTTCTTTCGATAAATTCTATTCAGATGAACTGGTACATTGACCAGTGGAAGCTCTAACTTATTAAAATAGAGTAAATCCCTGGTGAATTTTGAGTCACTGCCAGAAACGAGGTAAATTTTGCTTGTGTTCTCCAGTTATTTCATTCCATAAGTCCAGTGATAAAACGAAAATGGATATATCAGAAGGCCATGCACGCCAGTGCTTGTGACATTCTCGCCCATAAGCCATGGCGAGCAGTGCCTGCTCGTCCGAGCGGACAAACCAGAAAAATCCCTATCGTCTCGGTATAAATTAAGACTGTACTCGGTGCTCGTAATACAAAGTTTATTTACAGGATTAAAGCTTACGGTTGGGACGAGTGTTTTCTATCGGCTAGAGAGGCGGGTAAGGTGAATCTAGTCGGCGAGCCTGGTTATTTTAAGTTAAGTTCGACGGCACGGCCGATTTCGTAGGAGGTTTGGTGGGGGCGCGTTACACAAGCAACACACGCCAGGCCGATCAATTATCTGGTGTCATTTCCTGTCCTCGGGGTCGTTTTGTACTACGGGGCATGGGGCGGTCGGCCCCAGACGCGTCCGCGTCTATTCTGTTCTCTTCGATTTTTTTCTCTTTGCCTCTCCCTACAGCTCATCCTATTGCCTTAATACACTGCATTGTTGCAGTGTCTCAACTGCACTGTAGTGCAGTTGAGTTATCATCGACTTAGTTGCCGATGTTTCTTTATTTCTATGGCTGAATGGTTAAGACTAATGAAACTGCAGCGGGCTTAAATTCCCCGTGCAGGATCGAAACTCAGTATGAGAATAATGAAAAGGAAACTGACAAGAACTGCAAACTGGGCATATATAGTACATAGCCTAACGGGCAACTCAGGGTAAATAGTGAAATCTGGCTAAACTCAGCGACCAACTCGCTCCAAAAAGAAAACGGGGTTTTGCACTCGCTCGGTTTGAAGCCAAAATGGCCTGGGCGAGTCAGCTAGTTTTCTTTTATTGGGGCGCGGAATAAATGATTTCTATTTTTAGCTGCGGGTACACGAAGCATTTCTACCGCAAGGGCATTAACTAATCCTAGCGCATGGACCTGATATCCGCTTATTTAACGACGTTTATTTTGGACGTGGGTATCGAGAGAAGACCACGTCATATTACAATGGTGAACACTGTGAAACCGAATTGTTTAACGGAAGTAGGCTTTTGTGTGCGGAAATTGATGTGTTACCACCAAACAGAGCTTGCTCGTCACCAAGCGAGGTGGGCGAAATTTTGATCGGCTGGGGGCCTTGTTCCTCCAGCTCTTTAGGATCACACGAGGGTCAAGAAGGGCACCTAATGTTTCTCCTGTCAGTCGTCCTAATGAGATTGGTATTAAAATGGGGTGCCTACCGAATTCATCGCCTAAGCACTCTATAGCCACTGTCAAACAGTTGAACCAAAACGACTCCTAAACAGCATTCCGTGAAGACGGCAAACACCTTAAGCTCAAGTTGGCGTGCCTAAAATTTGTTTCGTCTTTTGTGACCCAAAATTTTCTTAGCTCAGTAGAATAGAAGGAATTTTACGGGCCTCCTAAAGCCCTACGAAGGCTAGCCCTTCGTCCCTAATCTGCGTTTCTGTTCAAGCCCAGACACGGCATGGGCGTTGAACGATCAACTAAACTACAAATTTGGAAACCAAAACAACAAACCATTGTACAAGTCTCTATTTCAGTGGCGTGCACGTTCAAGAAAATTTTACCGTGGTCGGCTCAGGAATATTCAATAATCCTAATTCAAAAGCAGCAAATCTTGTAAAACCTGGACGAGAAGCGTCCATTTTGGGTTTGTCTTACCTACGACCACGGGGATCCAGCAGGACTTCGGTGCATATGGCTAGTCCTCTTAATGCTCTGCACTTGAGTGCTCAAAACTCTTCGGGCTTCTGCCTCGGAACTTGGCACCAGATACTAATTCCAGATAGACTTAAGTGTTAAAATTTTCCGCTGGAATGGCCAGGTCCAAATCAAGCGTCAGTGAAGCAACCTAGCTAAGGGGAAACCACTTTGAATTCCAGGTACGCCTAAAAGAATTGCCTGTTACTGTCTGATACATCAGGGAAACAAAACCCCTTTAAGGTGCAATTTCTTTCTCATACTTACGGACTCTGATCCTAGGGCAGCAATAGCTGAACCCCCCTCGCGAAGCTAAAACCTACGCGGAAGTCTTCATCATCGATCCCGACTCGGAGCGTAAATGAAGAGAAAACAGAGCAAACCGAAAAATAGCATAAACATAAACATGACTGCGCCGGAGCCGGTCAGTAGAGTCGACAGAACTCCGCGCTGCCGAAGTCAAAGTGAGTCCAAGATTCGACGCGTTGGTCGTAACCTCGAAATTATCGCCTGTAGTTAAGGATGGCGATTTTGTCGCCGTCCAATCGTTCTTGACGCCCACTTTTTCGGGTTTATTGTTCAGTGTCGAATTGGGGACACTTCCAGAAATTTGAATTTGACAGCTGTCGATGTCGTTAGAGAGGGTCGGCTTCAATCAACTTTGCCGACATCAAATTTGAACCCGCCGAGTACTCGGAGGTCACCCATCTGTGATTCTAGCCCCGAATTTCCCATGAAATATGAGCTTTTAAGTTCGAATTTCCTGTAATTAGCGCCGGATGTTCTTTGAAATCAAATCAAATAACCACGTCTTTAAGACAACATCCGGTCCCAAGATGGTTAAATCGTCACCCAATTTCCTGCAATGTCCTCAAAAGTTGCAATCTGTCCCGTCTTTCGAGTCTTTTAAGCTTTCCTGCCTTAATTGTGTCGGCGAGCAACGATCTCTCCTTTGTAATCTCGATGCGCCGCTCATCGATTCGTCTCGAACGCGTTGTGGAAAGTGACCCTATTCGCGAGGACACAACAAAACATCGAGAAAAACCATTTTCGCTCGTGGTTCCTCGCTGGCTTGACTGATTTCCACACGCTCTAGGGGGGAACAAATGACGGGGATCGACCCGTTTCGAGGTTGGAGATAGAGTATCCTCCAAGGGACTCCTATTGGGGTGGGCGTCTTATTCTGAGGCCCCAGAAACCCACGGGAGGGCCTTAAACGCCTTAAACGCACCCGCCATCCGTTCTACTCACCGGCGTCCAGTCCTTCCGTAAAACTCTGAATTTTAGTGACTCTTAGTACGTGATGTCCTCGTTCGTTCGTATTTTCTACGTCCTTAGGTACATATATATATGCATATATGTTCATTTCTATATACATACACACATACATGTACACACATACTACAAACTTGCACGCAATATACACGAGACACTGGGGCGGCACGAGCGACAGAGAGGTCGCTCGAGTACTCACAGCACAACAAAAACAACAACAACAAAGCCAAAGCAACCGACCACGGAAGTCGGTTAGAGAAAGAGTGAGGACAAGAAGACAAAAGGACAACGGAGGACACAAAGAGGGCGTGGGAAGGGAAGCGGGACAAGGGGAATCCCGGGGGACTTTCGAGGGGCTGGGGTTAGATTCGATTGCAGGACGGAAAACGGGCCGATCGATACTAATGCGTCTTTCACACAGAAGTGCGTGCACG
>JASANE010023886.1:0-11843 GCA_030248225.1 Trileptium ribeirensis | reverse complement strand
TAAAGTGGAGCAATACGTAACTGAACGAAGTAAATCACAAAAGACGTATTGCTGCTATTGAACACTCACTGACTCTAAAGGGAACTTCTCCGGTCCATTTTCCGGGTCAAAAATGAGCAAAAATAAGGTTTTAAGCATTCTTTCTCATATGATCATCTGGGTACCAGTGCGTTTCAGCTAATATGTTGCGTCGAAAGGCGGAGGCCTCCTTATCAGAATCAGTGCTCAGTGAGAGCTACAACTTAGCAGATCAACGCTTTTTCGTGGGATCACACCCTCGGTCGCTATGGGCACGAATATAGTTGGTGAACCCTTTGCAAGAAACATAGATTTGTTCAAATGTCGACGTGCTAATAGGTGTTTTTGTCTTACATCGAATGTGTATTACGTTATCAAGCGCGCTGAATACGCTGGTTTTGCTATCTGGTCCAACTTGAGTATTATACTTGTTCAGGTGTTTCAATGGTTTTGCGGCCGACTAACCCGATTTCCAAATGTAGTCTGTCTTCATTTGTTTGGTTATGTATTTTGTGCCCGAATATCGTTGGTGAACCCTGTGAAAGAAGATATTTGAAATTTCGACATGCTATTGCTTGTTTTTACCTTACAACAAGTGTATGTTAGGTTATCATGCACGCTGAATACGGTGCTTTTGAAGCACAACTTAACTATTATACCTATTAAGGTGTTTCAATTGTTTGCGGCCGACGAACCCGATTTTCAAAGTGTAGTCTGTCTTCATTTGTTTAGTTTTGTATTCCGTGCCGTGCCCAGACTTCTCTGTAGGGGTGGTTTACGTTAAAATTGGTACAAATTCCGAAAAAGCGTGGAAATTTTTTCCGATAATAGTCCCGGGTGTGCGATTTTTTCACTACGGGTGGCCGCGGAGTATTTGTATTAGGGCTTCGCTCACCGAAGGTGCAATATTTTTTCTAGACAATCTGCGGAACATTTTACAAAAATATCTGGGGCAGCGATATTTGGCCTTCTTGAATTTTTAGAGGGGGGGGGTTGCGGCTGCTCTGTTCCATGCAGGGCACCAGAAATGGTCTATGCATACGATATGATGGTCTGGTTCTGTAGAATCCATAACGAATATTTGATGCCTTTTTTAGATTATCATTGGGTTTAGGGTCGATGAACCAGATTTCAAAAATGTAGGCTGTGTGTTAAAAACCATGATTATAGTATTCTATGCTTCATGGTGTTTAAAAATAACTGCTCCCGTATTTGAGTATAACGGCCGACAAGAGCAGTTCGTGTCCCTCGTGTCAAAACAATGTGCAGCATATTTGCAATATATGTTCGATATTAATGAAAATATTTTAGTTTTTTTGCCTTACTTTAAATAATGACCTCATAGTCTGTATCAGTTTTATTTCTAGTGCCTGCATTGTTTTCTGCCACGACGTTAGCAATATCGTCAACTCTGACAACAGCAGCGCCGACATTTACTACGGCGTCTGCGGCATTTTCGTTCGGTTCTACCACCGGTGCCACAGCGAAAGCCTCTACGGTGCCCTCGACAACAACGGCTCCTAGTGGTACTCCTACTGAGTAAGCTTGGGTTACCATTTATAACATCCCGATACAGTTAGTATTATATTTGCACATCCGTAGCGATATTAATTTCGTTTTATTTGCTTTTTTGTAAAAATAATTCCGAAAATTGTAAGTCGCAAGAATGGTTTTAATCCTGTTATTTGAGCTACTTACAACGAACAGAGAGTGAACTGTAATAATTTTTATTTGACGCTTGATGCAACAGCAATTTGAATATGCATGCAGTGCTCACAGTATTTTGTTACTGTATTTCCACCTTTGGTGCATAGAAAGCATGTATTAGTGCATCAAATTTATTACACTTATGTAATGACAAATTTAGAAAAGTCAGTGATGATTAGTAGTGTAGGAAATTATAGCGGTAAATTTTTTTGCGTAACACTGTGGATAATGTTTGTTACTTCAGTTCGTTAGGGTAGGCTAGGCAGTCGCGGGATAATTAGATAAAATCATGCCTTGCTTTAACTGATATGAGCATAGCGTTACATATTACTAGTAGCTTGTTTGATTGCCAATTTGGAGTTATGTGTGTTGAATATGTAATAGAGACGTGTACGTACAGCTTTATTGATTATCAACATGAAAATGAAACTAATATTTCCATGTTTCTTGAATATTTAAGGATATATGCCAGATTTAGAGATTCTAAATTTAGGGACAAATTGCCGTACAAAATATGATCAAGAACCATCATATGGCTCACGCGGCTGCGCAGATATTTGCGTTTTCGTGTATGTTGAGTCCCATGCGCCCATTAATAGTACTTTTGTATCTAACATTGCAGCGTAAATAACGACAATATAGAGCTTGAAATGCCCCGCAAAATTAGACCAGAAAAACTCATATAATTTGTGCCATTGCGTAGACATTATCTTTTTCGTGTGTTTTGGTTGTCATTAACCAATTTGAAAAATATTTTTAGCCCGATTACCGCATTTTTAAAACAGCTCAGCAAACCATTTATAGAGTCTTATAGAGAGTTTACTCTACAGAATGAGCCCAATTTCACTAATCTGCGCCAGTCGATATACAATAAATATATTTTTAAGCACCTTTGGGCCCCGAGACAATTTAGTCCACCTTTCGGATGGAAAATGTTGGAATCGGGCTTTGCGCCTAACTAAAGAGCAGAATAAGATTTCAATCTTTCAAAAGAGCTATCCTGTCAATCAACCCGCCCAGCCAAAGTTTAGCTATGCGTGTCACCCTAAAGAAACCTAGTAACGGACATTGTCAAATTTAAACACTAATACGGCAATTACGAAATCTACGTTTCGTTCTTTTCACTCATTGCACACAGAATTCAGTAATATTGGTTACATTTGTAATGTTTGTATGTATAATGATAAACATTTATAGTAATTTTTCAATACTGCTAGCAATATTTAGAGCAGAACAACAGAACACTTTCATCGAAATGGTAATGTAATATTGGGACATCTCTGCTCTACGCAACTTTCAAATGCAGTGCCCATGCGACTTTTTCTATCCTAACTTCAAGCTCGACCTAAATTTCCAAGTTTCCTTGGCCAGAGTCGAGAAGCTACGGAGCTTAGTAAGTCGCAGGAGCGCTTCACTGGACGTGTTCGAATCCAACCCGATTGGTTGCGCACGTCGCCTAAGTGGTACTACCTTTGAGGTCCCCAGGAACGTTGGCTCCGTCATCTGCTTGCAGGCCAATAAATGTATACCGCTATTCCCTATCATGATCTCACTTGGAAGTTTAACCAGTTCTAGGCCAATATACATCGTTCAGGCTATTTTGAAACAATTTTATTAATTTTAAGCCACTTTGCGCCCACCAGTTCAATACCTTGAAGTTTGACGTCGGATTGTTATTGCTCTGCTCAACTACCAGTTCACTGGTATTTCCCTTATTCGCAGATGACATTGCGCATTAGAAACTTTCGCATTGAAATGTATCTTCACAGTCGTACTCGCTGATTATTGAGCGAACCCCATTGAGGCTTGTGGCCTTTCCACGACAAGTATAAACGCGGGTCCCCGCTGGGACAACGACTTCAAACCCCTTAATACATATCTTTTCAAATATGTCAGCAAGGGACACATGTGATTTTCTTGAATCGTTTATTGGTAAACAAATTGGATACACACAGGCTCAAAGATTAATGCGGTATCATTCAGACACATAACAACATTAGTACGCACAATAGTAATGGTTACCCAAGCACACAATATCAGGAGAAGTCACTCGGTTAGGATCTCAACCTTCCTAAATGTACATAGACAACCGTAACTTGAATCAGCAACGCACAAAGCTTCTAAACTCTCAGTTAACGGTTGGGCTTGCACTACTATTCAGAGAAAAAGCACAGCGAGTATATAATTGCACACATAGATTGACGTCAACGTCCACCAGTTCGTTTAATGGCAATCGGCCGCTTCCGGTAAGATGAAGGCTTTTACTAATATGGTACAAATACATTGCCCAGAAAACGTGGACGCGTGGTGTCGGTAAGCATCTTTAATAAGAAAAAAAATAGGTGCAATAAAATTCTTACCTCAACGAGTCCTTTTCTAAATCTATTTTACTACAAGTTTAAATACGGCGATATCTATAATGAACAAGATCAACCATGTTAATAATGGATTGAAAAGGGCGCGATAAATCAGCGTTTCTGACACTGACTACTTTAATGAACATGGTACAGTACAAATTATATCCCTCAATAAATCCGACACAAAATATATCCCTCCACCTATAAAAGGATAAACCAACCTCATGAGGCCCCAGAAACCCTTAAACTTTTACTGTAAACCTAGATGGGCTCGCCTGAGAGCCCGGTTCCCCTTTTTGGTTTGAATCTTAGGGTATCGGGTATCAAAATGCTCTGCTGGAGGAACCAAGTCTGAATCCGAGGCCCGCACCGTACTCTGGAGGTGTTTGGGAGGAGGGAAGCCTTTTTCATGTCCATCACCGTGTTTGTTTGTTTTCGCCGGTTTGTTTACACCGAGGTCTGCCGACCTGTATATAAGTATATGTATTTATATATCTATCTATAATAATAATAAATACATATAAATTTAAAATGAAAATTTTATTTATATATTTATTAAGTAAATAAAGTTAGTCAACTAATATGTTTAATATTAAAGTTATAGTAATATATTAACTAAGTAAACAATAAAGTATTATAAGTTATATACATATTTCTGAATTATATTTATATATCTGTCTGGCGTATGTATCTATAAATTTAGTATCAAAATTATAATATAATTATAGTTATATATTTATTAAGTAAATATTGCGCAACCTAATTATAAATTTATAATTTATATTATTTATAATTAGTAAATATTTTAATAAATTTATAATTTATATTATTTATAATTAATAATTTATATTAAATAATAAAGTAATATAATTTAATATGTAAGTGTAGGTTCATATATATATGTATGGACGGGGTTAATAATAAACTAAAATACTTACCATACTTAGTATTAATAATTTATATTAATATATTAAGTAAGATTACCTAGAAATTCCATCTTTCTACTGCCTTCTCTGAGTGTTTCGAGTGAGGCAACAATGGATAAACGAAGAGTTACGGACTCGGTAAAATTAATACTTAGCGAACTAGCTTTAGTTTTGAGTGAAAAATTAGTTACCCGAAGCATTAGTTTGTGCAATAGTCGTGATTTATTTATCAGTATTATCTGTATCATAAGTTGATTTGAGAATCATATTTAATTGCTACTTTTCCTTAATGGAAATAACCCTAAGATTTTTTAAGAAGCGACGTAGCGATGTGCCTTAGAAATGCGACTCAAGGTGTTAAGCTAAGCTCAGTGGTTACTAGTAAAATCCCGACCCATTTTCTGCTGAAAAAGGATTTATAATTTTTACCCCTCTTGGGACAGGGAGGCGAACAACGCAAAAAAGAAATTATCTTTCTTACTAAAATCATACCCAATATTTTATCTATCAGGATGCTTCCAGCGCTCTGCCAGAATCCGTGCTCTATAGCAAGAACTAAAGGAAGTGATCCACCGAACCGAACCTAATACTGTGAAGCTCTCCTGCGGCTTGATAGGCTCCGTAGCTGCTTGGGACCGACCGGGAAAACAGATCCAGTAAGCCAGCCCTTGAGGTGATGTTTTATATCTCTCATGTTGGTATCTTATTGACGTACTAAATCTGCGAATAAACTTTCGCCTCAGCCGTCTAATAAAATCAAATATTTCCTATTGGAGGCCTACCTAAATCCGTTAGATCTCCAGTCTAAGAAATTTATATTTTTATAGCCTTAGTAATTTCTAATTCCACGAGTGTACTATATACAAATCTTCATCCAACTCCGCAGAGAAGGATCTTCGTACTACCGCTAATAGAGGCGGCAGGGCGGCCCTTGCCGAATATATGTTCGGGTCATTAAAATAATGCCCGGCTCATCCTATATATTATGTGTATATGTCTTAAGCTTCACATTTAATTCCTTAGATTTTCCTCCATCGAACACGAGGGTCCTGACAAGTTCTGGAGCAGGCATTACAGAAACAATGACCTAATCTGGGGCTGTCCCCAATTTTCATGAATCTAAGCATTTCTTGGACTTAACCTACTTAAGTGAACCCTAATTTGTATATGTCCGAACTAATTTTCTTTGTGGGAATCATTTAACTATGTCATCTTACGACACTGCTAAAATTGTAGATATTCTCTAATCAAAATTGCCAACACGGGTAAATTTGACAGCACAATTGCAGGTTTCGTGGCTCCGATACTGCCTTACTGCAATGATGGCTATATGGAAAACAAAACTGAATGCAAAACAGAGAGGAAGAGCAACTATCTCGAGTGAAACTCAAATGGCTGCTATGAGCATATCTATATTGGAATACGTAAATACGAAATACGTGAAATTTGCCTAACTGTATAACTGTATAAAAAGCTGAACTGATTTTGCTCGTATTTAAAACCCTTTTAAAATCTTATCCAATCTCGGCTTTGTCGAGCTTAAGGGCTCAAACGGAACATCTGTAGGGCTGCTGTTCCCAAAACAAAAATTGTTAAAATTCTGGAAATAATTTTGCGTTACAAGGTATTAAAATATTAAAAAAGGGCGGCACGGGTTTGATTCATCTGGTTCATGAGCCGTGATGAATTCTCTCAACCATACTGTTCTGTTCGGTATTAAAATATTAGGTGAGGGGGGATCGGTTTTGATTCATCTGGTTCATGAACCGAGATGAATTCTCTCAACCATACTGTTCTTTTCCGAAGTCTTAATTTTTGTATTCTGACTATTAAAATTATAGCAAAATTTCATATTTCGCATGTTTATCCTACTAGTATATTTATAACCACAAACATGTATCTTAGTAAGACATTAACTGCCTAAATTTTTCTAAAGATATCATACCAACAAGTATAATCAGAATACCTCATACAGTTACAGCAGTTATCAAGAATTCGATGCAATTTCAGTAACGATCAGTAATTCGTACTGTAGCCCGCGTGAGTCCTAGCGTAAAGTAATTGTATTCGTCGAGCGGGGTTGTACAGTAGACTAAGGCCCAACGATGGTTCAGGGGTTGTCTTAGCTTCTATGGCAAATGTGAAATATCCGAAGCAAACAATCTCCACCCAAGATTTTATTGCACTTATGACATACAATGAACATATAGACACATAAAAATATACTTACGTTCACAATAGTATAGCAATAACACCGATTGATAATACACACAAATGTTGCACCACTTTGATCACCGATTGTAATGAACTGAATTGCCTAAGCTTAGCGCGCGTGAGCTTAAATAAACTTTTATCCCGGCCCAGAAACCTATGAGTTTCTCTAAAGCAAGGTTTACACAGTTAAGAAGTAGAAATTCTTGGAATTGAGAAATCCGCTCCCAAACTTAAACGAAAATTTGCGCGTTAGAGAATATCTTTTTATGAAATTCTCGGAATCCCTAACTCAAAACAAAATTTGGGAAATCCAACAGAAATACACTTACATTTCCGCTAATGTAAGTGTAATGGTTAAGGCACCCAGGGCTTACACTCAAATCTGATAGGTACCTAAACTGTAGCCCTGGCACACAAATTTTAAAATTTTGTATTATTTTAAACTCTCTTAATCTTAATAATTCCAAGAACCTAATAAAATTCTTATTACCAGAAATGACCTGGGATGAGGTTCGTAACTCCTTAACGGATGGGCCAAATGATGCCAAATTTAGTATGGATAGTCTAGAGCGTGCCCCAGGGCATTTGACGCCGAAATCCGCATATGCCCAACCGATCCCCCTGTCCACTTTAACGTGATTTCTGTAGTTCTTAAAAATTTCATTGCAATGTGCTGCGAAACTTTTATCTTGAAAACTAATGTGACTTTCACACAATTACACTTGATTACACGAAATTCACCCACAATAACCCGAACAAACAATACACACAAACAATTTACAATCAGATACACGTACTATACACGAATTACACCTAATGAATACAACCAATTTTATGCATGAATTGTATGTATGAGGAAAACAAGTTACGCAACACATAAACATTATACACATGATAAACATATGACGCAAAGCCTACATTTTCCCACCGAAATAGTTCCCACGGTAAATCACCACACATAACGTTTGTAGGTCCAAAATATAGGGATTTTATTTTCCAAAAGGAAGGACAGCCAAATTTATCAATTAGGGAATAGTAGAGTCAATAGATCGTTACATTACCCCTCCGCCACACAAAAATTTGTCCTCAAATTTAGATCCATGAGATAGTTTCCTAATTTGAAAAAAATAGTCCACCATATTCTACAGGTAGTCTTTTGACATTTGACATTTAAGTTTAGTTTCACAAATTTGCAGTGATTCAAGACAATTATATTTTCCCGCATTTGGTAAGCAGTTTCATAAGCGGTTGCGTACATACACATGATATCCAAATACCACAGCGTTTTATCATCACATAACACATCCTGTGTATCCAATAGATAATGACATTTTGTGACGTAACGCTGAATAGACAACTGTACACAACATGCTGCTTTTGGCTTCGTTGAAATGTATTTATTGATTTTTATTTTGTTACGCACTCTTGGCCACATTTTAATTACACAAACGTTTCAATACACATCTTAGGTTGAATTCACATTTTACAATAATTTATTTAATAAAACAAACAAATTTTTTAACAGGCTGTTTAAAACAAAAAAACATTTTTTAACTCGTTCTTTTCCAATGTCAATTCAACCTCAACTTAAATGAACACCATACAGATTCATATAATCAATACTTGTATTAGCATATCACTTGTAGTTTTCCGATATCACTAATTTAATCATGTCTTTATTTCAGAATTAAAATTTTCAATTGGAAAAACAATTTTTTAATTTACTATAAATAACATTTGTTTTTTGTTTTTTTTTGCTTTTTGATCTATTTTTTCCTAAACGTCCATATATTTTCGGAAAACAACGAATCTATAATAATTATAATAATTACAATTATAAACAACATTTTATAAAACGTGCACTTAAAAGTTACTTTACCAACGATATAAGCAAAATTATATTTGAACTTCTGTTTCCAAATACATATAATGTAAAATTTTCTGATGATACTGCGAAAATATCAAATTTCGTTGTAAATTATATACTTCCCAGTTTTTTTAGATTTTTTTTTGGTTTGACAAAGTCTATGGATTTGCACTCGTAATAAGATATATATTTTTTTTACAAATTTATGCCATTAATCAATTTCTTTAAAAAAATCTTTAGGTGTAAATATCTATTACATATACTACATCCGACTATCATTACTATATTCTAGAAATACACTTCGGCTGAAAATTTGCTGAACATAAAACCACATACCAGCACGTTTACTTTCGTTCAAAAAAATCCTCGGCAAAAAAATTATATAAATATCGGCAGTTTTACTAACTTTTTCCTACGGATTTGTTTCCTATAAATCCTTCCAGTCTCGGAACAAGGACAGTGGTTCTCATAGCTATGACACAGAACTTCCGTGTCTACGGTTGAGTATATGAATATAAATTCTGTTAAATTAGTCTCATTTATGATATTGAATTTGCTAAATATGTTGAAATGTCTAGGGTTTTTTTACAAAAGCCTTTCTACAAATTAGTTTTCGTCAAAGTGTTTGATCACTTAAACAATTACACTTTTTCCACTATTTCCAGTATATAAATTTCCAAAAAATATATATTTTAGCTGAAGGAAAAATATTTTTTTGCATGATCGGTAGCGCCAGACATCAATGAATAATCCTTCTATATGAGTAATAGTTTGGTTTTTTTGAAACAAAGCATAGCTTGTTTTGAAACAACATAGCATAGCAAACAACTATAAAATTTTTTTGCAGTACAAACAAACATTTTTACTACTCAACGATTATTTAAAACGTGCGTGCGTATATATAATATAAAGTTCTATATATAATATATAATATAACGTTGTTCTATGAATAATGATTATTGTGATTATTCTGGAGCGGAGAATAAGAAAAAATTTATTTCGAAAATAATGTTTCTCACGAGAAGTCTTTTCTGCTCATAGCGATAATATAATTGCGGCTTGCAGCAAATGCCGGAGATATTTTAGTTCATTTCGTACATTTCATTTTCACTAAAGGTCGTGTAGTTAATCGAAAATAGAATTAAACAATGGATAATATGGATCACTTAGAATATATATAGGTTCACGACTATGCAAAAGTGGTAAATACTGTTAGAAGATTTGTGTATATATTTTTTCTGAGTACAAACAAGTGAGGTTTCTGTTGTCTTTATTACGGGAAATGCGTGATTCTCCTAGTTTAACTTGAGGGCCGCGCACAGTTTATTTGTTACCCTAAATATAAGCTTTTGAAGTTTATGAAAATATATATAAAAATAAAACTCACGACAAGGCATACAAACTTAACCGTGCCCTGCTAAGCAAAGAATTTTAAAATAATTGTCTCCTACTTACTTCTAAGAAGTGTTTTGCCCCTAGTTCCAAAACCCTTTTTTTACTTGTGTATTTTAAGCGATATGATTTATCTAATTTATGAAGAATAATTGCTATGGCTATCGTTAAATTGAGTAAATTTTAGTAATTGCGTCATTTTAGTAATTTATGACTCTAGTCATAAGGAATGTTATGTCTTACCGTTTCAACGTTCATGCAAAAATCAAAATTATTGTTAGATTCATTTACTTTCACCTGAAACAAAAACAAACAGATAATTATAACAAATGCTACCCATCCTATCACGATACGACTCGGATCCAGATAAAATTAATCATACCAAATGATAGATTCACTATATTTTTTTAACAATATAGAACCTGTACTTGTTTTCACATGATAACTGCGTCATATCCGTATTAGAACTTTGGTACGACTCTCAGAATTTTATGAATGGACAAAATTACAATTAAGTTTTCCATGAATTAATAATATCCCAATGCCCGCAAACTGAAGGGATTACAAGCTTAGTGAAACACCTTGTTTGTGGCATTTGTAATTTCTGGTTTGCTCAATTTAAAACAAGATGACGCGGTCCACTATGCCGCTTACAACGGTGGCATATAAGATAGGCGATGTTTTTGAACCATGAAAACTCCTATAGTTGTCGCCATGTCAAGTGAGCTATAAAATATTCATCCCTTGTCGAAATCGATTCCTACTACTAGCTTTTATATATGCAATGGGCTTTACGCGAATTCGTTATACTTCCACCTTATACAGCTATATAGATGAAGACGAGCTGTGTCAATAATTTATTACTAGATTTTGGGAAAAGCACCGAGTCCTAAGATCAGCGTGGTAGTAATAAATTATGGCGACCCTACTTATACTCCAAGGGTAAAACAACACTGTAAGAAAATCAAAAGTCTACTATGAACCGACACTGTCAGCTATACTTATTTTAAGGGTAATTTAAAATATTAATATTCCGGGCATTTTTTTTAGTTTTTTTAGCAAAGAAAAAAAACTCCACAGAATATCACAGATACATGTAAAACGCAAATGAGGATTAAGTCCCCTCGTGTTTTTAACGGAAGATACAAAAGGGCACAAGGACTCATGAGGACCTAAATTCTCTCAGTGGGTCATCTAGGGAACTCACGCATATTAAAAAGAGTAGGACCGTTGGGTTTCTATTATAGACAATGTAAAAAAATTTCTGTTGGGTTGAGAAGCTGAGTTTTTAAAATAAGATAGCAAATTTCACACTATAGTGCAAAGGCACGTAACATAAAATTTGAGGTGTCCGACATAAAA
>JASANE010023885.1:0-22363 GCA_030248225.1 Trileptium ribeirensis | reverse complement strand
ATTGCTCTTGTTAAGAAAATCGTTAGAGGTGAGGTGGGTGCATACAAGTCGGGTTCCACCTATTTTGGCAACATTTATAATTAAGCCGATAAGTCTGTAGTTAGCAACATAGAAAGTACTACGCGCCTTGTGAGAGGAACTATGTCAGCTATCAACTACTGTGTAGTGCGGTATGATGACTCAAAAACGAGGGGGCTAATATAGCCATGTTTTGAGCTACAGATTCTAACCATTTGGTTCGCTACTTTTTTGACACTATGCTCACTTAATTCAAATCGTTGACGGTACCACTTTGAAATGTGTTCCGCGAATAACCTTAAGCGTTACCCGGTGGTACAAAAACAGAAGCAAAGATAACGGAATGCGATAGATTGTGCGAAACCGAGACTTTGAACCTTTGAACCCAAACTAGCTACAAATATAAAAGCGGACCCCAAATCCTTCTTTGCGTACACAAATCGCAAGCGTAAATATCCTTGTGGTAGCATATCCATTAGAGGGTCTTCTGATAATAGAGTTTGCGACGATCCTGATGAAATCACTGATGAGTTCAACACTTTCTTTGCTTCTGTTTTTGTACCACCGGGTAACGCTTAAGGTTATTCCACGGAACACCGTTCAACCATGCACGAAGTCGACTTTACAATTAGAACAATTTTTAAGAAATTAAGTGACATAGATGCTAGAAAAGGTAGCGGACCAAATGGTATTCCAAGTCTAGCTCTTAAAAACATGGCTACTGTATTAGCTGAACCCCTGGGCATAATTTTTGAGTCATCATACCGCACAGGAATCTTAGCGGCTGATTGGTTGATAGCTGACATAGTTCCTCTTCACAAGCACGGTGATACTTCTGATGTTGCTAACTACAGACCTATCGGCTTAACGTGTAAATGTTGCAAAATCATGGAACAAATAATCTGCGATGTTGTATGCACCCACCTCACCTCTAACGATTTTCTTAACAAGACTCAATTTGGGTTTTTGAAAGGAAAATGTTGCTCCACTCAGCTAATTCTCCACTCAGCTAACTACAGACCTATCAGCTTAACGTGTAAATGTTGCAAAATCATGGAACAAATAATCTGCGATGTTGTATGCACCCACCTCACCTCTAACGATTTTTTTAACAAGACTCAATTTGGGTTTTTGAAAGGAAAATCTTGCTCCACTCAGCTAATTCTTTTTGTGAACTACTTGAGCAGAACTCTCAATGATGGCCACTCTTTTGATTGTGTTTATTTTGATTTTAAAAAGGCTTTCGACTCAGTCAGCCAGTCACGTTTGATACAAAAACTGTCGACATTCAAACTAACAACTAAGGCTTTTAAATGGTTTGAAAGTTTTCTACGAGACAGGTCACAATGTGTAGTGTACAGAGGCTGTCGTTCCGGACCAGCAGACGTAACCAGTGGGATTCCACAAGGCTCTGTCGCAGGACCCTATTTATTTTTGATGTATGTAAATGATGTCGACGAATGCACAGTTGGCGATGTTAAAATTCTGAAATTCGCTGATGATATGAAAATTTTTGCGAAAAATATCACCTCATCCTCAGAACACGACAACGCTAACAAACTGCAACAAACGCTAGACATGATACACCAATGATCTCTTAGCAACGCTATATATTTCAACGTAAATAAGTCGTCCGTACTACACTTTGGAGATAATACTATAATGAACGACTATGCTCTCGATAATTAAATTCTCCAGCGAGTCGACACCATACGAGACTTAGGAGTTATGGTTAAATGCAACTTAAAGTGGGACGAACAATGTCTAAAAGCAGCAACCACAGGCAACAAAATGTACGGCATGATTAAACGCCATATAAAATATCTTACTAAAACATCTTTGTTGTCTCTTCATCACTCGCTTATACGTCCTCATCTGTGGCGTCGCTCCTGCAGCCTCTAAAACCAGTTTTTAATCAAGTACTACGAAGTATGTGTTTGCTGTTGGGTCTGCGCTGCCATTGAGCTCTTTCGCTTTGTGACGAAGTGCATAATATTGCTGACGATCGTTGTTATTCTTTGAGCGTCGGATTAAGATCCCTTTTGTATCATCACAATCTTTCAGCCGTCTAGCCTATTGCAGGATAGATTTTACAACAGAAGACTGTAATCGAATTTTGAGGAGCCACGGAGATGTTCGGTGTTCAACGTTGCCACTACGATTTCTCACTTCTAGTGTTCCCATTCGAAAAACATCCGTAGTAGTAGCGATGGGTCGAGAGGGCGTAGTAGGTTATTGACAGCGTTGATACCGTCTAAGCTTTTTTCATACCAGAAACAACGAGGCTGCAGCGATGCATTTCTTCGTCGCTGCCGTGTTGAGTAATGATGGCCTGTTTAAGGGTGATGTTGCGAGATACAACGTTAGCGAAGGTGGCAGAGTTAGTGTTATTCGGATTCGACGCGTTGATAGTAAGCGTTTCATTTGATGGAGTCGATGATTCTACCTGGAAGCTCCAGGTCGTCAGTTTATTTACAGTGTTCGCCATGCTGTCAATTTTTGCAGCCAACATAGAAAGATCATCTCGTGAATTGTCTTCGTTGCATAATTTCGATGACTTGCGCGATTTAAGAAAGGAGGCGCAGTCCTTGCAGAGAACAACAATCCGATCAATGTTTGTAATTGCTGCGGCGGACGTGGCATTTAATCCACAACAGCTGAAGTGGATCCATTGCGAGCACCCACCACATTCGACATTGTTTTCAGTCGTGTCATTAATGGTTTGAGAGCAATCGATGCACTGAGCATTTTGAGTTGGAGATACGTTAAGAGAATGGCGCAGTTAATTTGAACGATTCGACTGACAGATTACGCTTTGTTGGTATGGTTGTCGTGCAGGCAGCGTTTTTTATGTTTTCGGAGAAATATTGATTTCCGCAGAATTCCGAGCGTGTGTGGAAGTACATTTGTTCGATGATGCCATTTGCAATGTATACTAAATATTATAAATATACAAGCCTATTAAAGATACTTGCAGAAATTACGATAAAGTTTCTTCGCTTATCTCAAGCAGATTCCTGAAGTAATGTACCCAGCGGCGATGTCCACTGAATGCAATTAGGTTAAAACCAGCTCACCCTGCCTTCACAACCCTAGTCGAAGCAGATTTTTAAAATAATCGAAAAACCAAATTTTCGTAACGCGAAGGGGGCAAGATTTTTAATTTTATTAAACTCAAAATTACTCAAACTGAAAAATTGAATGGCACAAGCTAACGTTCTAATACTACTGTATTTAGGCTACACCAGACACCCAGCTGAAAGTTATCTCTCTGAAAACACGAAAATTGAAATTTTGACTTTTCGGAAGAAGGATATTTTGGTCAAAATAGTGCCTTTCTATGTACGATCATGAATACTAATTTCAGGAACAAATTTCCATATGCATTGTTCAGAATATTACAATCATTCCATTTATCAACTGAAAAACTAGAATTAAACGTCACATCTTATCTATAACGATAGATAACATGTATTGATTTAACAATTCAAAATTTGGGCCATTTCTTAAGTGTATATGCTGAGTCATAAGTGGTAAATCCCACTACGTGAAAATCAATTAATATATGGCCAGGTACAGAACCGTCGACACTTATTTGTGGTGCATTTAGTCTCAGAAAAATAGTATTTGGGGCTTGTGCAGGAGTAATTTTGCTAAGGCAACTCTAGCCCCTACTTTACAATAGCCGTCAGTAGAGAATTTTCTCTGGAACTAACGGCAGGTTTCGTGGAAATGAATTCTCTAGCACAAAATTTTAATGGATAGCATGTGTTTATTCACCGCGCAGCTATGACTAAGGCTACTTACAAGGTTAAGGTTTTCATGGTAAATGAATAAATTAGTGCTATATCTCATTAGCTTTCAGCCTCCAAGCAGGTTTCAACATCACGCACCTACTCAGGGGCATAACCAAAGGGGTAGGGGCTTTGCAACGCACCCCTAGCGCCACAGCCGTGAATATAGCAGAAAAGTAAACCACGTGTATGTGTGCAAATTATAATCGCCCCGTGCTTCTAGCACATCCAGGTCCCCTATGTGCTGAAGTTTCTGGTTACGCCAATGCACCTACTGCTTGTACAACTCAAACTTATGGCTAACTGTAAACAAGTGCGACAAATTTCTTAATAACAATTGTTATAAAATGTCGTTTTGTTGGGGGTAGGGGTTAGTAGATTTTTGTTATGACGGCTATCGGAATTAAAAAGGGACAGGATTCGTCACTGAAATATTGTGCTGATAGAGGTGTGGCCAGTAGAATGCCGGTGCGCCGATCTGGCAGCGCATGTCTTTCTTTTCACTGGTCAGTATCGATGAACTATATTTCGCGTTGCGGCGTGGCTAAATCCGAAGCACTCGCGGTTTGGATATTTGTGCACCAAACACGTAATGAACAATGTTTATTATAACAAGATAAAATGTTACAGCACCCTGATCGACCCGTCGGCTGTGACACAAGGCACTAATCTTTAGTACCAATTTTATTCATCAAACTTTTAGAACACCGTAAGCCGATAAGTGAAAATCACTATGCTTTGCGTAATTCTTTACGCTTCGAACCAATTACCAACTATCAAGTATTCCGGCACTTATTCTGTAAACTTCAGGAAATCCAGTGAGATCGCAAAAATAAGTCACTACAAGTATACCGCTAACGCAATTCTTTTGCGCTAAAGTTTCCGAATATAACCAATAAACACAATGCTTTTGTGTATAACACTCTTTTAATTCCAAATCAATATGTAATCTATAAACCAAGAAGTCCGAATGCCATCACGAATAGTTAACATAAATTCTCCGCCGCCGCATTAATGCTATAACACAACCCGAAGTTCCACATAAATATAAGCAGAGTATTAGCTAAGTCACCATATATAGCAAACTAAATAAATCCTAATATCATATATTAAAACACTTTCGCACAGTTGTCGAATCCGATCAAGTCAATAGCCCAACTGATTGTTAAAATGAAACGAAAAATTTAATGCATGTTAGCTAATAAAACAGAAAAATGACAAATATGTAAATTAGCTAATAAGCAGGGAGTAACCGAAATTCCGGTTCCGGTTCCGGCGAAAATCGTGTTCCGGTTGCGGTTCCGGCAAAGGGCAAAAACCATACCGGAACCGGAATTCCGGTTTTAAAAATTTGTTTGAAATTTTCCACGTTTTTGCTTCATCTGTGGTCCGAACATATGTAATATATATTATACAACGATCAAGCTCCAATACAACCAAGCAAAAGAAAAGATTAAGTAGGCAATTTGACGTTTGAAACATAAGTAGGGCACATAATTTCAGTTGGAATTTTTCATAATACCCTGTTAACAAGGGAGCTTGTTGACAAATCAAAGCCACGTCGATGCCTGTAGCAGCTACTTTACACATCCAGAAGTCTGTGGGGTGCGCTTCAATTAAACCGGTCCAACTCGGTAACAGAGTATGGCTTACGCAGAAGTACTTATGGTATGCTTGGCTAACATAATTTGCGTCAAGTACCCGCCAGTGCGCTTATAAACTTGCTATATCAGTCTAAATTGAAGTAAACTAACGCTATCTGCAACGCAGCTAGAAACTTCTTTCTTGGCAATGAACTGTATTTATTGAAACTGTGCGAGCAGCATCACAGTGTGTCTCATTTATAGCATTCTGATTAGAAAGTTATGATCATTATGATCTAACTGACGGGCATTGTTTGTCCAAGGCTAGCCTAAACAGTGTCTCTGACCACTGATCAGAAAATTACATTCTATCTATTACGTATTTTCTCTTAGAATCATATGAACCAATAATTTCAAGTTTCCTACAGAAGAGCATGTAACAAACGTATGTATAGTAGAGGAAGGCGACTGGAGACAGAGCGAAAGTGTGTATTCTACGCTCCAAGCTTTGTAAGCATATTCGATTTGACGCAGTATACGCAATGGTGTATAGTGGAAGGCAGTTTTTGCTCTGGGTGTCCAAAAATCGACATATTTGATCGATAAATAGACATTATTAGCTTCCTCAGCCTCTTTAAAGTTTCAGAAAGGCAATAATACCACCGCAATACATTAAGTTTAATGTAAAAGCTATTTTTAATGCATTTCAAATCCACTATACCTTGATTTCTTCCTTCATCTGTTTTACTATATATAAATTTCTACGACCAAGTTCCGGTTCCGGTTCCGGATCCGGTTTAAATGGACGGTTCCGGTTGCTGGTTCCGGTTATTCCCTGCTAATAAGGAATTAGAAATTTATAAATTTTAAAAATCCAAAAGTTTAAGAAAACATATAATAAAGAATTTAATGATTTACGAATTTTGAAACTAAAATTTGTAAAATTTAGGACTTGGGTCCCTGGTAGCCTACTAGACCCAGACAATTATAAACTCATAGTAAAAATTATGAACAACATAACTAGCTAAGTATGTTGAGTAATATTCAAATACGTGCGATTTTCTCAAACATATTTTTTGGGAAATCGTGAGTTTATCCGCCCAGTTAAAGTTTTGCTTTCACCAAAAATTAACAAGTGGTTAGGTTATGCATTTTAGGTGTTAACGGCGACTATAGTGGAAGTAATACATTGTTGCTTATGCGTAAATTTTTATAATTTATGTATGTATACACAAGCTACCACCACTTGCAAGGTTAATTGCTACTGGGTTACCTCCCAGGACACTGACAGGATTGAGAGTTCGGCCCATGTCACCTTTAGGGGCCGGACGTTATAACGTTAGAAAAAAGAACAGCTTAGAGCGGTGGGGGGGGTTCGGGGGGCGGTAGTCTCCGACTTAGGCTTAGGGTTAGTACATGGCTCATAGTGGGACCTTAGCTTAGGCTAAGACTAAGGCTTAGGCTTAATATATCGAGAAAGGCATAGCATGCATTTCACTTCCGCCCCTAAAGGTTACATTACCCGAGAGTGAGTTGTAACGAGGTGTTGCCTTGGGAACAATTTCACTTCACATGAACAAATCTGCTTTTATAAAATATTACCGTGGGAACTTATAGTTGTTGTGTCATCTTTGCTGTTGTTTATTTTTGTATTATGTTGTCAATTTGATGTGTACGTTTGCTTTGTTTACGTGAGAAAAAACATTCGAGCTACCTATGCTGTGCTGTATTGATGCCGTGTATATTATTAGCAAGTATAATCGCGTATGCATTACGTTTATCGAAACATAAAATTCGTTTGTTTTTTAAATTAATTTTTCCCAGCATATTAAAGCAAAAAATATAAACGCATAAATTTATACAAAACTGGGCAGGGGGATGGTTTGGTCATATAGAGGTTTTGATGCCAAACGTCATAGGGCCCGCTGTAGATTATTCAAACCAAATTTGGCCACAATTGACATACCCTTTAAGGAGTTACGGACAGCATCCCCTCGGTCAATTCTGGTATTAATAATTTATTCAATTCTTGAAAATTATAACTTTAAGCAAAGTGTAAAACAACTTAAAATTTTACAATTTGTGTGCCGGGCTATAGTTTGCTTACTTATCGGATTTCAGTGTAAGACCTGGGTGTCTTAACTGTTACACTTACATTAGCGGATATGTAAGTGTATTTCTGCGGAATTTTTCATTAAAATCCTAAAAATTGTTATGAGTTAGGGATTCCGATAATTTCAAGAAAAGGGGTTCTGTAACGCAAAAATTAAAATCTATGTTAGAGAGCGAATTTAACAATTCTAAGAATGCGCAACCGGGTTGGCACCTATTATATTAAAAATTATCGGGTTACAGAGATTTGAGAACTAGGTTTCTTTTTAGTTGTAAGAAATCGGGTTTGGAAAAGTTATTTAAGTGGTTGCGCAGTTAGATCAGGGCCTCAGTCGGCCTCAGAAGCCGTGCAATCAGGGTGAGTACGGTTCAGCCGTTTATTTGTTATTGTGTATAGTCTTAGCTGTTGTATAAAGCAATGAAAATAAACGATATCAGCTGTTATAAGTGGTGGCACATTCAGACCTCAGGATTAAGCTCATAAAATAACATAGCCATTGGTGCTCGCATTACTGTCCCTGCTGTTAGTTGTGTGTAATCTACGGTGGTTCTAAACAGCCCTAGGACCACGTAGACTACATTTTCGTGCCGCAAGCCTGGACTGTCGAACTAGGTGGGAACTACGAACAAGGGTAAACTTCAGTTGGTTATATTGTCTCTGATTGGAAATAATATTGGTGAATTGTAAAATAAAACTTGGAGGTAGCTCAAAGCGTTTCAATTTGTTTCATGCGATTGGATATGTACTGGAAGAAACAATGAATTTTAATCCAAAGGGAATCGGAGTAGCCGGCCAAAGACAACCTACTATTTTTGAAGCTGAAGATATTTATTATGGAAACTTCGGAGATGATTTTGAGGAGTGGATAGGAATTTTCGAACGCATTTCTTTTGCAAACCAGTGGTCTAAGGATGATATGGCTCGTATTCTACCGGCCTTTTTGCGCAGCGATTTTGCTTGGAAATGGGAAAATATGGCATGTGAAATTAAGAAAAAATATGATCTTTTGAAAACCAATTTATTAAAAATTTTGGTGCCGAAATATGTCACTTAAAGTTATGGTGCAAGATTGAGGGAGAAGTCGCTAAGCATTGACGAATCTGTTGACGCTTACGCAAGTGATATCGACCACTTGGTTAGGAAAGCCTTTCCTACATTATCTAATGAGACTAGGAATACTATTGCATTGGAAAATTTCCTATGTGGATTGAACAAAACAATTCGCCGATTTGTGTTAACTGCCAGGCCTGAGCCTTTTCAAGCTGCTATAGTTGAAGCGCGTAAGCAAGAGTGTTTTGAAAATTTCATAGGCTCAACTAAGACAGAACCATTATCACAAAACATAAAATTCATTGGTGGTGAACCACATAAAAATGGTTTAAACAATGATCTGTTGGACGCGACTGAAAATTTTGCATGCACTGACATATCCGTGGATAACTTGAAGTGACCGAATTCTGAATTGTGTGCCAAAAGAATGAAACCAGCTGCTGCAGTAGATACGCTAACTTGTACTAAAAATTGTTCTACAAATGATATGTTTTGTATGATTCAAAATGACGGGACCCGAAAGGGACCTCTGACAGTTTTCAGATCCAACAATCGGGATATGGAATGGAATGTACGTAATGATACGCAAATTGGGTTTATATTAAAACGTGCTCGAGGAAACTTAATGCTCAAGCCTACTGTACGTTCAATTAAGCCAAAGCGATGTCAAGCTACGCGGTTTTTTGATCAAGGACAAACCATGGTGTCAACAGTGGTAAATTTCGCTGGAACTCATATCAAGTCAGTGACTGATGTTAAACAAAGTGAAGTGGTTGCGGGCATTACTGTTAAAAAGAGCGAATTGACATACGATGCTTTTGTTAATCGTGAACTTAAACATGTAGCTGTTGTAATAAGAAATTTGATGGTAGCATGTAGAGATAAGCAAGAAATAGCATATGTGCTTACCGGGAGTAAAAATTTAACCTTAATTTCACTAGAGTTGCAAGTATTAGGAAATTGTTTAAGATTAGTACGTGTTGTGGCCGTGTGCATAATGGTATACAGTATCATTGTCTTTATGTCTGCAACAATATATGTGCAAACAAGTATGACTATATTGCTATGCGATATTTTCGTGTGTGTATGTTTCTTTTCCAGGTGTTTTGGTAGTATTCAGGGCAGCGCAAGTTCTAATTTTTCCAATGGTCAGAGGTATGACGTTATATTCTTTCAAATACAGCAACCCACAATTGTGGAGCACACATATACGATCAGCAATGTTATGGAGTTGGACTTATTTTATTTTATTTTAGTTAGTTTTATTTAGTTTATTTACGAACAAATGTGGAGTACGGAATGGAATTCGGGATTCAGGGAAGTTGATATGTACTATACTGTTAAAAGTTAAATCTTCAAGGAAATCATCAGAAAATAATATTTACTCTGCACAGCAAGGGTCTCGGCAATATATACGAGTAATTTTGCAAAACTGATAGAATAAAAAATTTAAAATGCCATACTGGTTTTGAAACTATAAGGTTTTCAAAAAAACCAGAACTACAGTTATTAAACTTCAGGAGAAAAATTGGGGCAAGCTTGGTCAGTTTTCTCTGCCCCTTCCTGGGAGATATTACTTGAATAAACTGTTCCGTGGAGTGATTTCAAGTTTCAAGTTTCACAATGGATTTAAAAACATATTAATTCAAGGATATTTAGATTTCCTAAAATGTCAATTATACTAGGGAAATATAATTATTATTTTTAAAGCTTAAAAAAGTAACAATTTTCTTCCTCTTAGGAATTAAAATAAAAGTTTTGAGAAGAATTTTTCGTGCCATTAGCGACATTCGTGTTAACTACCATGAGCCAATTGTAGTGGCGTAGCGTTAGCCGTTATCGATGCGGTAAATACGTGGAGCACCTAATGGGAAAATCTAATGAACATTAACAAAAAATTTTAAATCATGTTACGAATTTATTGATTTTGAAAAATAATTTTTTAAAATACACTTTAAGTTTTGGGTTTACCTGCCAGAGTACTGGACATTATGTCTTGATTTACCTGAGTTACGCTAGTTTTTTGTAGGTTTTCATAAGGCTGTTTTTTAATAGAAAAAATAATCTAGGAACTAACGTGCAGTTGTTACCGGTTACAGCCCTTATTTAAAATCTTTATACCGAAATCCTAGTTATTTCAGCGAAAATTCACTAAAAGGCAATGTCCATAAGAAAAAAATATGGGATATATTATTGTTTATGGGAAGCGATGCTTCTCAGTTGATGTTTCCAGGTGTTTTAGAGGGTCAAAAATTGTGATTATGGTCTCCTGTCGAGAGCACAATAATATTCTGTTGGCGTATTAAATATGGCAATGATCAAAAACATCTATGAAAGGGCGTTCGAACAAAAAGGATATATGGGAGTTAGCAAAAGCCAGGTGAGTTATAAACTGATTGATTTATGAAAAGATAAAAACAGCTTTGAGTGGTTGGGTATCGTGCCATATATGCATATCGGTGGAATCTCATTAGATGGTAATGTTCCAAACAAAATCAAAAAGGGAATTTTTTTCCGAAACTTTAAATAAAACTAAAATCGTAACTCATTTTAAGTAGGGATTTTTAGAATGGGTCTATAGTCAAAATATGGAGCAAAGTATTTCAAAAAATTTTACCTCAAAGCCAATACGATAAGTTTTATGTATTTCGTTACGTGTTCACAAACAGGGTTTCAGGTACTGCATTCAAACTGTTTTTATAAGAAAAAACCTTGGAAAAATTCGGGAACTTGTTAAAAAACCACGCGCTTGACCAAAAAGATTGATGAAATTTTAAAAAAATATTCCCCAAAATTTGAAAAAAGGATTTTCAAACCTAGAGGAAGGAGCTCCAATATTAAAATTTAGCTTTAAGAAGGATAAGTCGCACGAGTTTCGTTTCATTAGAAAAATTTATAGCGTTTCACAATTGGATGTGTGCACTTGTCCTTATTGGTGTAATCGGAGAGGGAACTTGCTCAGTTTTAACTCAAGTTGCTCACGAAAAACCTTTCATGTCCCCTGCGCTAGCCAGGTGATGAAAATCAGCCGTATACCTGAGGTCACACACCAGTGAGGATGCACTGTTGACGGCATACTGGTAGGCAGTTTCAACCAAGGCGGGATGTTAGCAACAGGGTCGGTTGGACATCCTTAAATTGAATTTGTGCTCGTGTTGGACCACTCACTCGGAAAAAACTCGCACTCGATGTTCTGCTAGCATGTCTTTTAAATATGTATTCTTTAGTACATAATTACCGTCTGTCTTCGGCTAGGCTCCAGTTTAGTGGCCATCTAGCCGCGTGCATGCAATACATCCTGTGCTCAAGGGTAAAAAATATAAATTTGGATAGGTTCTCAAACCCTGTAATTATTTTTTAATATGTGTACTTTAATACAATTTGTTTGCGAACTGGGCTTCGGTTTAGTGGCCATCCAGTTCGACTTTGTTGGAAGTTTAGATGTACCTCAAGGGCGTAATCCCGTGCTAGGTGAAAAAGGATTTTTCTCGCTTGAACCCTAAATATGTCGTTTTATATACATCACATTTGTGTGTGCAGTTTGGTGTTTTGTGCCTTTGCAATATCGTGTGAAATTTTCTATCTCATTTTAAAACTCAACTCAAGGAAGTTGCAAAATTTTGACCTATTCTTAAAGTAGAAACTCAACGGTCCTTGTTTTTTGTTGACGTGGGTTCTCTAGATTGACTCACAAGGAGAATTTATGTCCCTGTGGGTCTGCTTTTGTCCTCGCGCCTTGTTGAATCTTTTTTGACGGCATACGAGAGGTTTTAAGTCTCGTATGCGCCGCTAAATTATAAAAAAAATTGACACACAGGGGGTATAATGTCCCTGTGTGCCGTCTACACATATATATGGTGACACACAGGTGATGTAATGTCCCTGTGCGCCACGGCATGCATTTTAAACTGGGCACGCAGGGGATTTTATGTCCCTACGAGCTCTCGGCCGTTCGCGGTAGCGTTACAGATAAAATAGTTAGCATTGTTAATAAATTGAAAAAAATTGTTTAGACTACTTAATGTTTTTTGTTTCTGTCGGTATGCATTTGTAGTTTCCTGTAGCAGCACAACTGTGAAAATAAAATTATACAAGGCTGGCAGTTGCGTTATTCTGCAATAAATATTTTGGAATTATCAATGTTTTTACACAAAAAATAGCAGGTTCCAGAACAACTGTAATAACGGGACGCAGCTGCATGGTCGCAACTTCCTAACACCATGCCCATACGATCCCGGCTATCATAACCTCAAGGGCGGACCATAAGTTTTCTAATTTTGCCACTTTTCTTGGTCAGGCCCAAGAAGCTATGGAGCCTAGCAGGCCGCAGGCGCGCTTCACGAGGTGTGTTCGGGCCCCGCCCGATTGGTTGCGACACGTGTCTAGTTTGCGGTATGATTGCTGAGGTCCCCCAGGCAGGTTGACACCGAAACCTGCTCACAGGTCATAATGTCAAATCGCTATTCCCTACACTAGTCTAAAAGGAAGTTGTTTTGTCTATTGGAACCTAAAGCGAAAACGCGTGCTAATTTAGATTTACTAGATAAAATTTTTAGAGTTCCGGTTAGTTTATTCCTGGTCGAACACTTTAGTCGTTTGTAGCCTATGTGGCCCCCACAGGGTTCTGACATTCCCTGAGAGTTTAACGTCGGACTATCTGGTTAGAAACTTAATAGGTTAGTTGCATTCGGATGCAGTCATAAGGTTTTCCTATTTAAATTTTGTGTTATATTTGAGGTGCTAAAGTTTTCCTAATAAATTTTGGTATTGGGTTTGAAAATGATAATATCACTGGCTCGGTAGGCAGCTTTGATGGACCACCCTCGCAGTAATTCCGATATTCTAGTATACTAACGCTGGTGGCGAACCGCGCGTGTCAGGGCTTGGAATGTTCCCCCGTCAAACCGTGGCACGCGGGGTTGGCCCGTCCATTCGGACGCACTTATAACGCCTGGGTATGAACAACGCTGGACGCATGGAATGATTTTCAACATTTTATTTAAAGTTAAATACAACACAGTTCAGATACGGGTAGACGGAGCGTTATACGAAAACTTTGAAAACAGTCGTACCCATTCATTCCCTTGTCTATGTCTACTCGGGGAGCGGTGCGGTGAGAGCGAATGCGTTCCCGGAAATACCGGACCAGAATCTATACCCGAGGCGCCCAATGTGGAACGTTAACTAAGTCAGCTATAGCTCGCGTTATGCGTTCTGGCGTGCTTCGAAGTTAGCTCTCAATAACGCGCGGCGTTATACGCATTTAGGGACCCGTGCGGGCAAGGGAGAGGATTCGTTTTAATACAACCTTAGTACAGCCAACATGAACGGCGCACTAATGCTGCCACCGATGTTACCGATTAGCTTCAATAGAGAAGGGGCATGAATCGGTACCGGCGTAAGCATAGATTTACAGTGAAAGCATGGTTACACTAAGCAAATCAATTATGGTACCGGTCATTACATGGTTATGAACAAGTAATTACCTATAGCGCAAGCGGGCGGATATTAACGATCATTGTATTACAGGCGAGGTACCAATATAGCACTCAGGTGCTTAAAAGAAACTCCGTCCGGTGTGCCATCCTAGTCCAGTAAGTCCTGCCTAACTTCCTTATCGAGTCTCTCACCACGTTTCGCCCTTAGGACAGATTTTGCCTCAATTGCCCATTGCTTTTGTCTCTGTGTCTTGAGTACTTCATGCGGGAGTTAAATTGGTCTTAGCCTCAAAATTCGTAAGTGGTTGCTTGACGGCGGTGGGGTAAATTTTGGTGGTGGAGTAACAGTAGAATTACTTTGTACTTGCTGGGTACACGGCTGCGATAACGTTGAAGGGTAGCCCCTAGTCACTTTTCTACGGCCTAAATAGGTGCGTACGCGGGCAATTTCCATCTTTGACAATCGTCTAGGCGACCAATGTAGCTGTCCTAATAGTTTAGAGCGGGTAGTCGTGCCTACTCTATCGTCGGGACAAGGTTTGCTCTCTGGGGTGCGTTTGGTATCTAAGCATGGGGCACGGGGCGATCTATGAGTCAGCCCCCTATTTCTACAATTTCCATAGTATGCTCGGCGGGGCTGGCAAGACCAGCCGATTTGTTAGCCGAAGGGACGCAGGACCGTTTACTTTCGGACGCGTCCGCGCCCCTTTTGGGTTGGCGTTTCCTGGTCGGATTCTTTCCCTTTTCTTCTGGTCCTTTTGTTGTTCTTTCTTTTGTTGTTTTTCTCTATCTCTCTAACTTATCCTAAAGCGTTACTACACTGCACATATTATATTGGTGCAGTGTCTCGACTGCACTATCGAAATTGTGCAGTCAAGTTATCACTAAAATTTTATCTAAATTTACCAGAACTCGATAGTCGAGTGGATAATACAGAAAACTCTGCAGCGGGCGTAAATTCCTCGTGCAGCATCAAATCTTAAAACGGGAAAGTGCTAAAGAGAGAGACAGAAACGATAAAAAGCTAAAACAGGGGCATACATAGTACATAGCCTACCGGGCAACCAGAGATAAAGTAAAATAATGGCTAAACTCAGCTATCAACTCGCTCCAGAGACAAAACGGGGTTTTGCACTTGCTCGGTTTGGGGTCAAAACGATTTGCGAGAGGACACAATTTTCTTTATTGAAATTGGGGTATTGTGGTTTTATTTCGAGCATGGGGTACCGCAGTGTACCTCCGAAGCGTTAACCGTAACTGGGAACGGCAACTGACTAGGTCGTCAGCCCGTTTTAGTGGAAAGCGATTTTCCTCGATATTACTACCAAGCTTAACCACGTACGTGTAGTGTTGTGAACCTTGGTAATTTTAATAGTTTGACTGAAGTATTTTCAGCGGAAGGTAAGATAGCGCCGTAGGGTCAACGAGTTACCAGCAAGCGGTGTCATACGGGGCTGTTGGGATCTCAGGCGGCTGGGGCATTATCGTCTTTTGGGCTGGATGTCGGAGAGCGTCGGGAACAGGACGGTCGTCTAGTATTGTTTCAGATGTTTACTTGGGGTTCCTGTCTGCTAGAAATGTCTAACAATATTTCTGTCCTCTAGCCAATGCTCCTAGGGCTCCTAATAATAAACGAACGAGATACTGGTACAGAAATGAGAATAAATTGCGTGGATCAAAGCAGCGCGCAAAAAAATCGCTCCTCGCGGAGTGTAAACACCTTACGCTCAAGCTGGAACACTTAGAATTTGTTTAATCTTTTGTGTTCCCGAAATTTTCTTAGCTCATTCGAATGAATGAAATTTTGGGGCTTCCTAAAGCCCAACGGAGGCTAGTCCTCCGTTCCTAACTGCGACGTCGGTTCGAGTTCAAACAGCGGCATGAGCGTCGAACGGTCCATTAACGGTAAATTTGTAAGTCATAACCATAACCATAAAACAAGCAGAGAACTCCCTATAGTTTCGTTGGGAAATTTTACCGTGGTCAGCTCAGGAAAATTCGAGAGGCCTAACTCAAGAGAGGCAAGTCATGTAAAGCAGGGACGAGAGGCGTCCTTTTCGATTTGTTCTGCCTAAGACCACGGGGAATCAGAAGACTTCAACTTTGGTGCTCACAACACAACACCCTCCGTGCACTAGCTCAACTTGCCCAAAACGGAACTCGACTAGAGGAGGTTTGTCAAAGAACAAGCAAAAGCGTAACAAATCGACGTGGGTAAACAAGACGTCCTCCAACAGGCGTCTAGTAAGGCTACCGAGAGTAAAATCGCGCTACAGCTAATTAAATTTCGATGGACTGTCACATTTATGTTCGAGGAAAAAAACCCCCATATTCTTGCATCTCCTCCGCACTTACAAGGTTCGATCCGGGACAGCAATCGCTAGTCCCCTTCCGTGAGACGGAAGATGTCTACGCGGGTCCTCCATCGGTCGAATCCCATTCCAAACGCAAAGCAGAGAGAAAAGCACGAAGGAGCAAAGCAAATTGCGAAACCAAACTACAAAAATTATATCGTCGGAGCCTGCCAGTAAGGTCGACCGAACTCCGCGCTGCCGAAGTCGAACTGATTCCAAGAGTCGACGCGGTAGTCGTGGCCTCAAAATTTTCGCCCATATTGTAGGATGGCGATTTTGTCGCCATCCAATCGCCGATTATTTCTTGACGCCCACTTTTTTAAGTTCAAACCCGGGCGCCCAATCGGAAAATTCCAAAAATTTTACTTTTGACAGGTGCCGTAAACCCTGGGTCCCCTTTAGAGAGAGTCGGCTTCAATCGAAATCGTCGACATCAAATTTGAACCCTCCGAATACTCGGAGGTCAAACATCTGCGAATTTAACCCAAATTCTAATGAAGGTTTGAACCCTATCCCATTGTCAATTTCAAATTCCTGTCAATCAGCTTAAAATTCCTTACCCAAAACCCATCAGTTAAATCGTTATACCCCTTACATAACTTAAATCGTCCGTTATTCCCCAACTGTCCCACGAAAATGGTTGGATCACCCGTCAAATTTGAATTTTGAAAATCTACTTTGATACAGAAATATGCTTAGAGTAAGTTGAGAATGTGTCCATATATCGGGTGAGTCCTATCTTCATGTCCTCATTCATCAAACTTTGTTGGCTAACTCGTCGATTTAAGGCTAAATTTCTATTGTTCGACGAGTTAGAGTCCCATCCATCAACCACGTGATCCTCCTAAGAGTCCATCTGGGGCTAAATCTTGCTATTGAATTCATGGGTAAACGTGCAAACATTGCACGTTTATATGTTTTGGTTTGTGTGAGAGACAAAGACACCCCTCTCACACGCTCCCTCGTGTGGTGGCAATGGTGTCTTTAAACGTCCCAAAAGGCAACCAATGACGGGAACGAACCCATCTTGCGGTTAGGAGTGCACCACACTCCCATGTGCCCATAACTGCCAGGGGGCCCTAGTCGGGGACCCCAGGAATCCACGGGAGGGCCCTAAACACACACCCGTCCTTCCCAATCGTTAGTGTCCAGTCGGTCCGTAAAACTTATAAATTTAACGTCGTTTTGTACGTCCTGTCCTCGTTCGTCCTGTTTTTTTGTCATGTCCACGTATATAAGTTCATATATACATCTATATATATATCCATATATACACACAGACATATACTCATTAACACATAAACACACAACACACACGAGACACAAGGGCGACCTGAGCGATAGAAAGGCCGCTCATGTTCGCATCGGAAACACACAGAACAACAACAACAACAACAACTACACAGCCACGACAACAGCAGCGACAACGACCAAAGAAGTAGGTTGGGGGAGAGAGAAAAAGAAAAAACGAGGACACGGAGAGGAAGAGAAGGGGCACGGAAGGGGAAGCGGGACAAGGGAAATCCAAGGGGATTTTCGAGGGGCGGCGGTGAAATTCGGTTCCAGGACGAAGAACGGGGCCGAATGATACCAAACACGAGGGGGGTGGACGTATTCGCGGGTCGGTACCCACTTTTTTGTTTCGACTTGCATACGTTTGGAGGGATCCTGCGGGCTTTCCCGCGGTACCGGTGGGGCGGAGCGACGCCCGCCGGGTATCGTTGGATTCGCCTTAAGAGAGCGATTGGGACGAGGGGTGATTTCCCGGTTCGGCGGGCACCGGTTCGAGGGGCACCAAAATCACAGCGGATAGAGAGAGTGGCAACAATGGTCCGGCCGTTATCGTCGGCCGTCCCGTGTTAACCGGGCGACGGGCGAAGACCCGCCGGGCATATTTGGAGATGCCTCGACGTGCCGAACGCGATGATTGGCGATTTGCCTAGTTTCTGTTTAAAAATAAATTCTAGAGTGTTTTAGTGCCCACCTTTAGTTAAGTACTCCGAACAGGAGGCACTTTGACGGTTTATAGCGTGCTAGCGGCAAGTCGGCAGAGGCCCGCCGAATGACATTTTATATCGCCAAAAGCGGGCGAGTTGAATGAGGCATGGGCGCATTTAGTGTCAGGGGTCGAGGTTGGTGCAAAGTGACGGAATTTTGCCCGAATCAATTTGTATATTTGCAATGTTTGACAAACTCTATCCGGAACCAGGGATCGAACCTAGCAAATACGTTGAAAGTGGTTCTCGTAAAACACTGAGCTACGTGGAAGACGTTGCTCGGTTCCTTAAGAAATCAATCCTTAAACTATTTTGTTAACGTTAAACATGAGCTATCTCTGAATAAAATCAGATACCACCTTTATCTCAGCAACAAAAAAACAAATACATCTGTCACTACAGAGACAGCTTACAAAAATAATAAATCCGTCGTGTTCCCGGGCGGTTCTATTCGAAACGTTTTTCCATTAATACTGCAACCACACATGGTGTATTATTTGCATAAAAATGCTATATACAGATATCTGGCTAGTCCGAAGTGAGGGGCGGAATTTTTGGCTGTCCCCCGGCCGGCAACACTTATGTAGCCCCAGGCTCCTACACTATCGACAAAAATTCGTGTACCCCCGGCTCAAAGCCCCCTGCTGAGAAAAATAAACGTCTAAACGCAACACAATCCGGCAAAAAAATTGGGCCCTACGGAAAAGATGCGGCACCCCCGGCAGGTGAGCCCGGCCTCCGGCTTAGGTACCCGGCTAAAATTTTCGAGGTTTGTACTAGCTAGGATATACATCATACATATACAATACATAAGTATAAAATACATACACGCACATATATCTATTCACATATACATATACACAGTTCACTTATATATACGTGCATACATTGTACAATTATGTATAAATATATGTTTCAATATTGTGCACTTACAGGTTGTTGTCTTAACAGGACCGTTCCGGCCTGTTACTTGTGTTTTGTAAGATTTTCGCGTCAAAACTGCATAAACGTGTCTCAAATCGAACCTGACACGGTTCATGGGAACGAAGCTTTGGCATGATGCAGGGTGCCATGGTCATCGATAATTGCATTGCTTATTGCCATTCTATATGCTTATTTCGTCATTGATATGGTTTTGTATGTTTATTTCATGTTTGGACATGCTCACGTGAGCCCATAAGAAGTCTACTTGGGACAAGGTTTTAACTTCAGACAGATGAAGGAGAGACACTCTATCTGGCATCAAGATCGAAAACCTGAACGGAACTCGACCACTAACCTTTCTTCTCATCGAAACTTCAAATTTGTGACCGTCCGGGAGGCCACTGGTTGATTGAGCCAGACCATTGCCGCACAAGTGATCAAAACCAAGAGTATCGATTTTACCTGGTTTAAGCATTATATAGCGTAATGGTCGCGTCAATAAGCTGAAACAAATGGGTTACGGTAGCTTCCGAATATTCGGAAACGACGGGCATCGGGCTCCTTTATCGGCCCGCAAACGTCCAACGGTTGTGATTTCCCGAAAATGCACCGAGAACTTTTCGGTGGAGAATTTTTAGGGTTTTCGAATGAGGTGAAAAAGTCACCAATTGCTGGAGGATTCCACGAGATATCTTGGGAACAAGCAGGTGATAGTTCAATTACCAGCCATTACTTACGCTAGGTTTGGCTGGTGACCAGGGTTCCGAGTAGATATAACTTAGGATATATATGGATATATGGATATATATATATGTACTACTTGATTTTCACGCCCAGGTATTTCTATTTTTCCCGTCCCCACCGGACAAATCCTAACTTTTCACATCACCTTTAACGCCCCAAAATTGCCTCACCAGCGTCCTAGCAGCTGGTCTTTCTTCTTATCGTCGAATCATCGACTGGAATCCTACGCGTTTCTGAGCAGTCCACTTATTGAGGGATCTAATGAGACCGAGTGGGTCTCGACCTGACCAGTCATTCCGCTGTTATATGAGTTATTTTTGTGTTTTATAATGCACTATGAAATTCGACATAAAATTCCGTCACTTTGCACCAACCTCGACCCCTGACACTAAATGCGCCCATGCCTCATTCAACTCGCCCGCTTTTGGCGAATACAACGCTATTCGGCGGGCCTCTGCCTGACTTGCCGCTAGCACGCTATAACCCGTCAAAGTGCCTCCTGTTCGGAACACCAACTAAAGGTGGGCACTAAAACACTCGAGAATTTATTTCTAAACAGAAACTAGGCAAATCGCCACTCATTGCGTTCGGCACGTCGAGGCATCTCCAAATATGCCCGGCGGGTCTCCGCCCGTCGCCCCGTTAACACGGGACGGCTGACGAAAGCGGCCCTACCATCGTTGCCACTCTCTCTATCCGCTGTGATTTTGGTGCCCCTCTAACCGGTGCCTGCCGAACCGGGAAATCACCCCTCGTTCGAATCGCCCTCTCAAGGCGAATCCAACGATACCCGGCGGGCGTCGCTCCGCCCAACCGTTACCGCGGGAAAGCCCGCTGGATCCCTCCATACTTATGCAAGTCGAAACCCAAAAGTGGGTCCCGACCCGCGAATACGTCCACCCCCCTCGTGTTTGGTATCATTCGGCCCCGTTCTTCGTCCTGGAACCGAATTTCACCGCCGCCCCTCGAAAATCCCCTTGGATTTCCCTTGTCCCGCTTCCCCTTCCGTGCCCCTTCTCTTCCTCTCCGTGTCCTCGTTTTTTCTTTTTCTCTCTTTCTCTAACCGACTTCTTTGGTCGGTTGTCGCTGCTGTTGTCGTGGCTGTGTAGTTGTTGTTGTTGTTGTTGTTCTGTGTGTTTCCGATGCGAACATGAGCGGCCTTTCTATCGCTCAGGTCGCCCTTGTGTCTCGTGTGTGTTGTGTGTTTATGTGTTAATGAGTATATGTCTGTGTGTATATATGGATATATATATAGATGTATATATGAACTTATATACGTGGACATGACAAAAAAACAGGACGAACGAGGACAGGACGTACAAAACGACGTTAAATTTATAAGTTTTACGGACCGACTGGACACTAACGATTGGGAAGGACGGGTGTGTGTTTAGGGCCCTCCCGTGGATTCCTGGGGTCCCCGACTAGGGCCCCCTGGCAGTTATGGGCACATGGGAGTGTGGTGCACTCCTAACCGCAAGATGGGTTCGTTCCCGTCATTGGTTGCCTTTTGGGACGTTTAAAGACACCATATCTTGACACCTGAGAAAGTGTCAGAATGGAATGTTTGGCTTTATCACACAAGCCAACATATAAACGTGCAATGTTTGCACGTTTACCCATGAATTCAATAGCAAGATTTAGCCCCAGATGGACTCTTAGGAGGATCACGTGGTTGATGGATGGGACTCTAACTCGTCGAACAATAGAAATTTAGCCTTAAATCGACGAGTTAGCCAACAAAGTTTGATGAATGAGGACATGAAGATAGGACTCACCCGATATATGGACACATTCTCAACTTACTCTAAGCATATTTCTGTATCAAAGTAGATTTTCAAAATTCAAATTTGACGGGTGATCCAACCATTTTCGTGGGACAGTTGGGGAATAACGGACGATTTAAGTTATGTAAGGGGTATAACGATTTAACTGATGGGTTTTGGGTAAGGAATTTTAAAGCTGATTGACAGGAATTTGAAATTGACAATGAGATAGGTTTCAAACCTTCATTGAATTTGGGTTAAATTCGCAGATGTTTGACCTCCGAGTATTCGGAGGGTTCAAATTTGATGTCGACGATTTCAATTGAAGCCTGACTCCTCTAAAGGAATCACGGTTTACGGCACCTTTCAAAAGTTAAATTTTTGAATTTTCCGATTGGGCGCCCGGGGTTGAACTTGAAAAAGTGGGCGTCAAGAAAAATAATCGGCGATTGGATCGGCGACAAAATGGCCATCCTACTATATGGGCGGGATTTTTGAGGCCACGACTACCGCGTCGACTCTTGGAATCAATTCGATTTCGTCAGCCCGTTTTAAGCAATACGTAACTGAACGAAGTACAAC
>JASANE010023884.1:0-65789 GCA_030248225.1 Trileptium ribeirensis | reverse complement strand
ACCCGTCCCAGATCCCCAAAAAATTCCCAAAAACCCGGAATGGATCACCAAATTCTTTATTATACCCTCCCTCCCTTCTGCGTCCGTGGGTTCTGTTTGTTTTGTTTTCGTATTTTGATTGTTTACGTGCTAATTTGCATAATTAGCACTAATTTAAGTTAATAACTAACATGTGTTAGCTTTCTTTCGTTTCTCCTAGTGCAGTCTGGAATCGGCTTGCGCGCAGTAAGGTGATGAATTTCGGGATTTGGCAGCCTACGCAGTTTAAATTCTGTTATTATCTTCCATAGGCATAAATTGGTACCGAATCTTCCGACTTCCGATTTATTGATTTTTATTTAATTTCCTAATTTATTCGTTTATCCAGTTTTGATTACCTAGCTAATAATTAACGCTTATATTCGAATTATATGTTGTTGTTTACGACTTTCATGTGCTTTAATGGATTTAATCATTGTTAATTGGTTTTATGGTGTGAAAAACGAGATTGATTCTGTAAGTGAACCATCAGCAAAAACGTACGGTGCATTGAAAGAGCAAACAAGTCCTGGCAATATCTAGCACAGAGCCTTACAAAATTACCGTTGGGTCGCATGCGTACTACACAAATAGGTATTTATAGCTATATTAATTTACTTTATATTTACTAACTTTCCCAATTAAAATTGATAGTGCAAGAGCGTTAACTAATCATAACCGTATTGGAAATAATACGCGCTTAGCTGATCTGTCCGGCAGCGGGAACGTTAACATAAGGAAACTAATTAGTCTTAATCTAATGAAAAGGATAAGGTAATCGAATAAACGTAGGAGTCGATCCGTCCGGCGGCTACGTACCAACCCAAAAGGGAAAGTAATAGATAATTACTCAGGATCTATCAGTACCGTACTTCCACTGGTAGCTCTAAGGAAACTAAATTGTCGGAGCTTACTCTTCTTCGATGGCGTGTAGATTCGTGCTTACGCGGCGCTCCGACGCCCAGACGCTACTATAACACACTAATGATAATATTTAATCACAGTTCTGGCCACCAAATATCCTGATTCTCTAGTGTCTGGGGTGCGCGAGTTCGTGGTCTGGCGTACCAGGGAAGTGGTGATAACAAATCCTAGTGTCTCCTGTTTTGGGAATTCTTCAACGACTTTAACAGCTCAACACCTACCAATATAGCTCTATTACGCTCTTTTCATGACATCAATAACAGCCGAATAGTAGTAATTGTTTATTCACTATTACCGCGCAGTGCCAGTTCGCAGTGAGACCTTCGACGACCAAGTCGATTTCTCTGATTCTCGAAAAACAAACAGGTTGGCTGGAGCGGCCAACTGAAGCAATAACCCTATTACGTTCAGAGCCAAAGTCCCTACGCAATGGCACTCCGTGTTCCGGCACCAGTAACACAATTATAAACCACAAATATTATACGCCGCGTTTGCCAATCGGAAAATCTGTATATATAATAGTGAAACACCTTCGAACTGCTCTTACGCAATCAAACTTTCTTAGCCGTAAGATCGCATAGAAATCCAGACTCATTCGAGTCGACACTGTATAGCGAAAAATTCCCAATACAAACAGTTCAGTTTGTCCAGGTGCGACATCCGATATTACGTAGATTAACCAACACTGCTTTCCTACGCTGAATGAGTCGATAAGCTATCGCGAAATTAATTTCAATACCAATATTCACTGTTTCGCGTACCTATACAGCTTTAACTAGCAAACCGTAATCAATGTACCTATGAGGTTATTGACGAGGTTAATCGCTGATCGAGATATTGCTATGACACACTGTTAGTAGCCAATAACGTTAAAACCGAGCAAAACTCGCATAAAGCCGGTAGCACAATGTACCTGTAACCAATGAGCTGCTGAATGCAATTGAATTTAACGCACTCCACTCTTATATTTAGCTCCCATGCACAGCACATGCTAACGATCAAATCGAAATCGAGAAAGCTCGCTAACTAGGAAGTTCAGCACCTTCACTAAACAACACACGAGCCAAACGGGCTGACTGTAGGACGGTAGAGAAACGCGCAGTACTTTTAAAGCTTAGAACAGGCAGAACATTAATAGCTATCCCTTCCATATAATTAATCATCCCATACTCATAATCTGAACCAAAAACTCAAAATCGAGAACTGTCTATCGCAAAAACACTATATATTAAATTCCAACGAAAAACGTATTGTCCACGTTGTAGGCCCTAGCTAGGTCGTCCAAAACTCTAATTAATTAAAACATAATTATTATAGAATAAATTCGTCGATCTTCAAACGCAACAGCTGGCGAATTAAAGATTAACACCACATTTATAAAAATGACACATTTTTCCTCCCTAGCTAGGTCACCAACCTCTAAAATTCTCGAAAACATAATAATAACTATAATACATACTAATGAATCAATATCACTATATCAAAACGAGTAAACATTTATTAATATGGAATACGCCCAGCTGACGAAAACAAACGGTACTGCGTACCGTACTAGAGTGATACGCGGTTCACGCGAAAATAATAACATATATATTATATATTTAATATATATTATGTATTTAAGGAAAATAAATGAAAATTTTGAAAAGGAGAAATTTTATAGAAATGGGGTAAAAAGGAAAAGGGTGGTTTAGAAAAAATAAGAGGAGATGGGTAGTGAAATTTTAATACGTTGAAGGGGTGGGATAGGGGTATTGGTATTGGGAATTTGGTAAAGCTGGGTTAAGTTTTAGGGGAATGGTGGATGTTTGAAAAATGTAAAAATAGGAGAAAAATTGGAATTTTTGGAAAATAAAAATTTCATGGAAATAAAAAGGAGGAGAAAGGAGTAGGGTAGTTACAAGGTGAGGGGGATAAGGGGTAAAGGATATTAAAATTTGGGATGGGTTGGTAGGGTTTTAGGGAAATGGAAGATATTTGAAAAATGGAGAAAAATGAGGAAAAACTGAAAATATAGAAAAAGGCAATTTTATAGAAAAATAGAAAGAGGGAGGGGTGTAGGTTATATATGGGGTGGGGTTGGTAGATGGGAAAAGGATATAAAAAATGGTATTGTTTGGTGGGGTTTTGGGGAAGGGAGGATAATTTGAATTTTAGTAGAAAAATGGGAAAAAGGAGAAAAATGGATTTTGGGTAGAATTTTGGTTGTGGGTGGAAGAAAAGGGTGGGTGAAGTATATATGATAGGAAAAAGGATAGGGAAAAAGAAAAAGTGTGATTTATATAATTTTATTTAAGAAATTTACGTTTTGGGGAATTTATGGGTATGGGTGAATTTTGATAATTATATAAGTTTTATTATATTTTATATATTTATCGATAAATACTAGCTAGTCACATATTTATATGCCCAGTTATATATATACTTTTACACAAATATTACGTTCACATGCCATGCCAAGGGCGACAGGGAATACCAAGGCGGGAGTGGAGGCCGGCCCCAGTGTTGTAAATAGAAATTGAAAAATTTTTGGTGTGAAAAGGGCACCAGCCCCAACACCCCCCTTAGTAAGCCCATGACGTCCCGGCATGGGTAATAACAACCTGAAAATAACAAGTAATAACAAATAGTAATACAAGTAACACCAAATATATAAATGAAAGCTCCAATTATTTGGAAACCCAACGAAAATAAGGCAGTACACGTAAATCGTTATGATGAGCAAAATTAAAATGACGAGATTCATGACAAAACCAAAAATAAGTGAAAGTAAAAATATTTGGAATTTTGTGAATTTTTTATTATTTTTGGATTTTATAATTACTTAAATTTTTATGAATTTTTGTTAATTTTATGAATGAAAAATAATATGGAATTTTTCCTAAGGCACCATATAACACAAGTTATGCTGAAAACAAGTAATATGAATCAATACGGGATTCACCCAATTTATCGGTATTTAACGTGACAAGCTCAATTCGTCAGTACACTCCACTAGGTTCACAGTATATACTGTCATTGTTGATGTATAACGCGGTTCCCGCGGGCATACATCGTTCATCCATGACGAGGCAAAAATTAACCATTATCCGTATCGGACATGAAGAAATAGAAAATGTCGATAAGAGTTCCTGTAACCCAGGACTCACGGTAGTGCTTGACGTAAAATTGTTAATCATAGTTGTTGTTGTATTATTAGAAGACCAAATAAAGTAGTTCCTGCCATTCAGGACTCTACAATAGTTAGCATAATGTTTATCATCATAAATGTTCGACATTGAATTCGCGACGTAAAAAATAATGTTCGGCAACAGCATATTACCAATAAACGTTCGCGATAACCCAAAATGTTTAACTATGACAACAATTTTAGTAAAGTTATACTAATACTTTTTAAGATAATGACTATTATTGTTTCGATCATTGTACCCAACTGACGACAAATGACAATATTGTTACATTGTTTTAATTTCGGCGTAGTGCTGGTAAATAAATTGGCCAGTCACGTTCCAACGGCATAGATGCTGGTTGTCCCGGATAGTCATTACGTTGATCGTACCATTCCGTAAGATAATGAAGTTCTCGTAAAAACGCAACCGAGAATTGTCGTAGTGTTTGCGTTGAAATCCGGTTAACTAATCGTTGAAATTGTTCACGCTGCTCGTGTTCGGGTTCTCCATGCGTTTGCTGATTATTAAGTGGACTTTCCAGATTGTCAATATTATCACGTAGACGCTGATAATCCGTATTCGGAAAAACACGATCACGAATGCGAGCTACTTGGCTCGATATGCCTGATCGCGTATCGGCATAACGTCGCATATCTCGTTGGACGTCACTCTCCCATTTACGTCGAGTAAAGCCAATGAAAGGCAGTTGCGGAAAATATTGTATCGCGACACGGCGTCGTCGCTGCATTTCGTAAACGAATCCACGCACTGCATACGCCAATCGACGTATGAACAGATCGTATAGTCCTGGTGTGACTACAACGTCCCATTGTTTTTGAAAAACGATACTCCGGACGCGCTTTTCCCATTTGAAGAAAATGTCAATTAAATCGCGTTCAGTAATGCGACGTCTACGTTCACCAATCCGCTTGAATTCGCGTCGCAATTCATCGCACAGGTGGTAGAATAGCATGATCATGCGTTGCGGCATCAGTGCATCCGGCAAAGGTTGATAAAATGTAAAATAATGGTAAATCAATCGATTACCGAACGGTGTTGGTCTTATCGTTCGTAGCTCATTGCTATCAAACTGTAATGAAGTCATATCCATGTCGCTTCGTTGTTCGCTAATTAGCGCTACTTGACCCGTGTTGCGCCGTGCTGATGCTGGCTGCACGGCCGGTGGCACTGCCGCTATAACAGTCGCTTCTTGTTCCTCTGATGCTGTTGAAACCGGTTTCGTGGGCGTAACGGCCGAAGCTTCCTCAAAGATTTCCACATCACTGGCTTTTCGTTGTGTTTCAGTAGCCACCGTTAATGTTGATACGGCTGGCGTTGACGTAAAAGACGGCGCGAAAGTTGCTGCCGATGTTGATTGTTGCTCCTCATGATAAACTATTTCCTGTTGCTGTCTTGGTTCAACAAACGATGAGGGACCTTGTTTGCCTCGCCGTTATTGTCTTCGCTTCATGGTCACTATTGCTGGATTCGCTGGTCACTTTTTCGTAGTCGTCGCGACGTTCAGCGCGCGCTTGACGACTCGCAGTTCGTTGCGTTTTCTTCTTAGTTTGCGTTCCTTGAGTTTTGCGTTCCGGCGACTCTTTTTCCCGTAATCGAAGTTTAAGTTCGGCATTTTGACGGTGTGCGTGATCAAGTTCCATCTGTCGGGCCTCCATTTGAGCTCGGTGATTTTCGTCCATTCGACGCAAATAATGCAAAGCAGTATCAACGTGCATATTTAATTGCATTTGTTGCATTAATAACATACCATCCAATTGCACTGCCGATGGAGGTATAGCTTGTTGCAATTGTTCACGCACTTGTGCCAATTCCGTACCACGCAAATTTCCCAACTGCAACTCAATGTGCAATGAAAGAGAAATTTCCTGACCACTCGTCACCACTGTAGTAGGCCGTTGTTTGGCAACAGCCGCAACTTGTTCTTGTTGTCGAACGTGTTCGTAGGCGACAGTAACTAGTTGATTAGTGAGCATGTCCATAGCACGCGGTCGTTCTGGATTCACCACTGAAATAGGTTGTTTGAACGGCGCTCGAATAGCATGCGACAAACGCATACGCGCCGACTGGGGAAGGCTAGGTAGGAACATAATACGAGCTCTCTCTCGTCCCCTAACCGGTCGTACCGGCATGGGTACGATATCAGACATCGCGGGTTCCGCTTGAGCTACCGTTACTAAACTAGACGCGGTAGACACTGGTAAAGTTAAGATACTCGACGACACTACCGCCGTTTCTGATTCAACCCGTATCCGACTTAGTGTGGATTGATCCATTGATTCCTGAGCTGGTAATGTCACCGCGGACGAGTCTACACTAACAATCCGTAAGGGGGTTTTCCTTCTACCAGCCGCTTCGGTCACGGATTCCGCATCTACAATAATCCCCATCAGGTTGGCTAGGCTTTCTCGCGCTGCCAAGACACCCATTTTCTGACACTTCCGTTGGTTTTCATGAGCTATCTGCTCATTTTTAACCCAAGTAGAAAGATATTGAACAGGATCTACTGGACTAGCAGTGACTGTTACAGATCCCACTATGCGTACTGAGTAGTCCGATGTAGGTTCCGGTGTACGAACCGCAGGCGGTGTTGTAGCAGCTGATGAAGCATTAGAAGCTGCATCTTCTTCTCGTAATACCTGACGATCCAAACGTTGTAATACAGCTGGGCGGGTGACAACACATGCACCGCCATAATGCTCATCTTAAGCTGTCATCATCCGTTCGCGAATTTCACGCACAGGTACTCCTCCGGTTTCCCACTGAATGGCTTGCTGGTTTATTTCTTCTTCAAACATGTCCTCACGGCGTTCTTCCAGCTCCGTCTCATCTCCAGGACCTGCGACGACATCTTGGTGTCGCTGTAGACGCGAACGACGTCGACTGCGTTTAGCTCGTCGTCGTTTTTCTACTTCGTACCATGCGTTAAACTCATCCATGCCATCCGGAAGATAATCGCGATTATAGCGCATTTCAGATTCCGGAATTTCACTAACCGGTGTATGATCCAGGTCAATGGGATCCAAACGCATATTTTGGCCCAATTGTCGATTTAATTACGCTGCCGTTGCTGCGAATAATCGATCAGTATCGCGATGTAAGTTTCCTTCAATGTTAATTACAAAAGCAGCTTCACCATTGTCTTGGTCGTTAATTTGATATAGACTGCTATGCTCTTCGACATTCCATCGGCCCTTACGCCGTCAATAACCAGCGCACTGAGCCACTTTTTCAGCGATACTTTCTTGATAACCACGGCGATTTGATACGGCGTCGGGATTAACCCGCACCGTTAAGCCACGTGCATCCGTTGTAAATGCTCGAAGTATACGTGGGAATTGTTCAATCAAATGCCATAAGCGATTGACATCGTGGCGTCCCATCGGTGGAGGCGTACCACGCCGATGTGCGATAAACAATGCTCCATCAATGAGCATGACATCATGGGCACTATATCGGACGAATCATCGATACTCTTCAAAGTTCAGCACCCAATTTCCAGGACCTACTTGTCGCACACGAATTCCTCCAAACAATGCTGTACCATACGGCGTTGATGCTGTCGAATACGTCCGGTGAACAGAAAGAAAAATCGCCGTAGACTATATCGACGACCTACAGCCGCCTGCAAATCCTTAGAGTTATCCTGTGGAAACGGCTCACTATATTGCAAATAACGGACGTTTCAAAATCCCTCATCATTATTCATCGCCCACCATATTTTGAGTCGTTCGTCTGACGCAATACACGCATATAACGCTGCAGGCATATCTGGACGAAGCGCCATTAAATCAAAAATGATGACGACACCCTCGATCGTGGCGACTTTTAATGTAACCGCTGCTGTACGTTGCCAGCCTGCAGCATAAGCCAGCCATTTTGGATCAACCCATAGTCGCGCATTACGTGGTAACCATCGTTAGCAGACGTCAAATGGATCCTTCTCATGCGTGTCTAAATACTTCTCCCACGCTTCCCCAAACTGCTGCTGTTGACGATAGCTGATGTTTACACCTTCCATATCACACGCTATTAAATTGGTAGCTGAACGCTCGATAATGCTATTGCTGACTCAATTTGGTCAAGGGCCTCTCCCACAACTACACTAGCGGGGTGCATCCACTCTCGGCCCACCATTTTCAAACCGCTGCTCCACGCGTATAAATTCCATACTGGATGGTTACGATCCCTCCACGGTGGACCTTCCTGTGCTTCTGACCAAGTTAACTGTTGTTCTATCCCGTTAAGCGAACGCTCAAGAGGGTTATCCCCATGTTCGAACTCTAGGTCGGGCAACCAATCAGAACCATCTGAGGACCCACTTTCGTTTTCGCTATCCCAATTCGAATCCGCCATTACAGCAATTGTAGCAACGTTGTAATTATCGACATTGTTAGAATAGTTCGTTGAATAACGCAAAATATAACAATTGTTATTATTGTTATTAATTGTACACAACGTACCGTAGCTTAGATAGCCGTTTGCATCCGGTAATCACCTAAAATCTAAAATATAATAATTGTTTATAACAGTTTGCCGAGCACACCATTGGAAAGCCACCATGTCGACAAATGCAATAATTAGTACTCCAGCTATGTAGCACACACTTTCAGTTCTGCCTTACTTCGATGAAATCCAAAAGTTCTCATTTGCATAAACGCTGCGATAGATTCCCACCGAAAATCGGCTCATCACTACAACAGTATCGATCCCAAATTAGCACTCAACGATTACCGCAGAACTATTGCTATGCTACACTATTCATTGTCCATTTCATTCGATAGCGGAAAAGGTAGAAGTAGAAATTAAAAAAAACATCAATTTACTCGTTCACGTACACAATCGTCGAACACACACTGGGCAATACCATAGCGTTATTTCGGGTTCCTTCTCCAATTCCACACAACCGAAATGGTACCATTCAAGGCAGTAGTCGCATTCGATCCAATTGACATCATCCTCGCCTGTTCGAAGGTCTTCTTGGTAGATTTGGCCACACTTACCACAGAACCAAACAATTTCTTCGCTATCGATTTCGATCGCACGTAAGCGTTACTCATACTCCAAATAATCGTGCGGCTCACCACCAAAGTGTTTAAACAAACTTTTATTATAAGTCTTACTTTTGCGTCGCGCATCACCTAAACGTATTACCTCAAAATTAGGACCTTGTACTTTGACTACACGATATAGTCGTTCGGAATTTGGCCGAAATTTGTTGGTGATCCTACGAGAATCATTTTTCTCCGGCCTCCGCATTAACACCACATCACCTGGCAAAAAGTCACGAATGCGTGCTCTTCGATCAAAATATCGCTTGTAGGCGTCCTGTGCCAAACGTACGGACTTACTAGCTTCCTTCCAAGTGCTAGTCAACGTATCCAACAGTTTTTGTACATGTCGGTCGGTACTTCCACCTTCCGTTGTGGATAACAACGGGTTTTCTCCAGGTAAATCGGGGTCACGACCATGCATTAAGAAAAACGGAGTCTGACCCGTTGACACGTGTACCGTAGTTCGGTACACAAAAACTGCGCCTTCGACATAAGTGTCCCAATTGTCGGGTTCCAATTCAGTGAGTGGCTTGATCATGGCCATCAACGTTTGGTTCCATCGTTCCACAAGACCATTACATTGGTGATGGCACGGTGTGGCAAACACCGTTCGACTACCTAACTTGGCCGCTTCTGACGTAAACAATTCAGACGTGAATGCTGGTCCTTGATCGGACAAAATTATACGTGGAACACCGTGTCTGGGCACTATCTCGTTTAGCAATAGATCGACAATGGTCTTAGCGGTTTGGTCTGGTGTAGCGAAGGCTTCTGGCCACTTCGTGAAATAGTCAATAAAGTTGACTATATACTTGTTCCCAGAACGCGTTACACGTAACGCACCTATTGCGTCTACGCCTACCATATGAAATGGTGCCATCGCAGGAATTGGTTGTAACGGTCCACGACGATTCGGACCACGTTTAAACCGCGCACATGGAACACATTCGTTAATAAACGCTTCAAGGTCTTTCTTCATTGTGACCCAATAAAACTTCGGTTGAAGTTTCAATAAAGCTCGGCTGTAACCTACATGACCTGCATATCGGGTCGTGTGAGCCTGTTCCATCACAACTACTCGAAATTCTTCGGGTAGTACGAAACGAAATTCGCACGCTTCTGCGCGAACAGGTCTATGTTTCCGGCTTATGTAGTACAAAATACCATGTCGGACATGGAACCTATCTTCTTGTAATAAGATCTGTCGTTGCAGATCCTCCGCTAACTCGAGATCCAACTCTTGGTCTTCAAGAAAACGAACCATTCCTCGTCTAAATGGATCCAAAGATTGTGCACATCGAATTTCATCCGCCTCCCATGGCGGATCTATCGCAAAATAGTCATTTGAATCACGTTCCATTATAGGAACATCTATCTGCATTCCACTTGAACCAGGTTGTGGATTATTTATTTCGTCGTTTTCATCAATTGGTGCATTAGGACTTTGAGTAACTAAACCCACAATCTTTAAAAGATTCTATTCCCGTTTCACTAACGCTTCATTAGGATATTCTTTATCCGGTCTTTGATCTTTTTCCGAATTACCAACTGATTCTCTATTCGGCGTAGATTTCAAAATCGGCGGACGTGACATTGCATCAGCATTAAGGTGCTGTCTGCCTGGTTTGTACACTACTTCGTAATCGAATTCTTGGATTCTCGTTACGAAACGCAATAACCGTGGTGTTAACAAATCGATAGAGCGAGTTTTCATCAAAATTTGTACCAAGGGGGCATGATCGGCTACGATAGTAGTAAAACTACCCAAGAAATATGGCCGAAATTGCATCATAGCTCGTACTACGGCCAAACATTCCTTTTCAGTCACGCTATACCTTGTTTCAGCATCGTGGAATTTTCGACCACCGTAATGAATTACTCGTTCTTTTCCATCTTCACCACATTGTGTCAAAACAAACCCAACACCTTCGTTACTAGCGTCGGTGTACAACCGAAATGGTTTCACAGGATTCGGATACGCTAAAATAGGCGCTGCAGTCAGTGCTACTTTTAACTTATCAAAGGCTATTTGACACTGTTCCGTCCAACGTGATTCTACCGAATTAAATTTACTCGGTCCTTTTGTCAATTCGTGCAACGGAGCGGCGATGAGACTATATCCTTCGATGAATTGACGGTAATAACCGGTCAATCCTAAAAACGAACGTACTTCCGTAACGTTTTAGGGTCTTTCGTACTCCAAAATCTTTTGGACTTTAGCTGGATCTGGAGAAATTCCGTTTTCCGATATTATATGACCTAGGAACAATACTTCTCGTCGTACAAAGTCACATTTCTTGCCCTTAATTGATAAACCTGCATCACGTAGACGATTGAACACACATTGGATATCCCACAAGTGTTCTTCGAACGTGGGTGAGAAGATGATAACATCGTCGATATAACACAGGCAAAATTCCAGAAGGTAGCGTGACAAAACGATTTGCATCATCCTCTGAAACGTGGCAGGCGCGTTGGTTAAACCAAAGGGCATTACTTTGAATTCGAATAACCCTTCATGGCAAATGAAAGCGGTCTTTTCAACATCCTCAGGCTCCATTTCAACCTGCCAATACCCAGATTTCAAATCTAACGTTGTGAAATACTTAGCACCTTTAAGGGCGTTTAACTTATCGTCAATTCGTGGCAGGGGAAAACTATCCTTCTTTGTTACATCGTTCAACATTCAATAATCGATGCAAAATCGCTATCTTCAGACTTTTTCCTGACGAGAACCATAGGAGATGCCCAAGGACTCATCGATGATTGAATCGCATCATCATCCAGCATAGCCTGGACCTGTTTAGAAATTTCTTCCCGATGCACGTAAGGTGCACGTCGCATTCGTTGTTGAATGGGTTTGGTATCTCCAGTATCGATAGGATGTCGCAAAACATGCGTTCGACTCAGTGGTGTTGTGGAACTTCCGATAACCTGGCTGTTGCGTTCTAACAACCGCGCTAAAATTTGTTTTTCGGTTTCGGTAGCAACAGCTTCCTTTACGGACACACCCTCCGGTAATTCCGCTTCTTTATCTAGCGTTATTTTCGCTGCTAACTCCCTATATAAGCGTTTAGCTTCCTTCGCTCTAATCTGAATCTTATTGGAAATGGCCTTAGAATAATCGACATCAGTCATCGCTGGTTTTTCCGTCGACGTGACAGCAACGGTATCCACTATCTCAGTAACGCGCGACATCACGTCATCAACTTTCACCCTATATGACCGCTGTTCCAAGTTGGTAACCGGTACCCAAGCCATACCCTCTTGTGCTTCAACTACATTTGGACAAAGTATGAGTCGCTTAAATCGCATATCTGTATCAGGCTCTACCATAACACTCTGCCCATTGAAGTTGGTCGTATCGATGTTACAAGGTACTTACTAGTTTAGTACTCTCCGGTGGAATCTCGGTATCAACGGACACTCTACACACGTGAAACGCACCTTCAGGAACACTTATGAGTTTCTCCGATGCTGGCAATTTTTCTGTATCTGTCTCCTCAGATGTCGCCTCCTTACGTTGAACTAACGGCCATGACCGTACCAGTCTAACCCCAACCAGGATTCGCATTTTCTGGTAGTCAATTACGATTTGGAATTTCCGTAGCATGTCATCACCGATGACAATGGCGACTGGCATATCAGGTACGACATGAATTTGCACGTACTGAGACTGCTCCCCAAAATGTACCAATGCTTCGAACCATCGCAGGTCTTACTAGCTGGGGAACAATCGAAAGCAAATACTTGGATAACTTCGGAATTTAACTTATACCGACTGAAACTTTCCTCATAGACTTCTTGGAGCATGATTGTTATTTGGGCTCCAGTATTCACTAGTCCCCGTAACTTATACGAATCAATTTGCACGTCAACATAAAAACACGATATGGTAGGACGAGCTAACATCTATACCTGTGCTATCGAAACTTGCATATCATTTTGAAGTTCTGAATTCTCTTCAAACGCTGGCTCAGAAACTTTTTCTACCAGTACTTGCCGACGTGAATTTTTGGGCAACACTATTCGAGATGGTGAATGCGTGGCTTCGGACCCATCCACCTTTCTGTCCGACTTCAAATGTGACAAAACATCATACATTTGACGAGTCAGATTCTCAATGGCTGCTGATTGTACTGCTTTAGGTCCCAGGCGACGTCGATTATCTCCAGTTAATTGTTTTTCCACATTCACATATCGTTGACGACAATCACGGGCAAAGTGACCTGGTTTACCACATACGAAACACTTCCACAGTTCTTTAGGCGTGGTAGATTCAGCATTATTTGACGAACGTTGCACGACCGATGATCGAGAAGCAACTTCTCTCACTACACCGCGTTCTTGTTGACGAAGGCGTGCATCACGATATAAATATCGCGCGCGGACATGCCCTGCGGCACCGCAGTCATAACACACAACTGGAGACGCAGTAGCTCGCTCGACAACTCGGGTGTTTCCCACGTCATTGCTTTAGTTTCCGCTACTCATGCGCATTGGAGCCTGCCGACCATTGATCCTTCGCGGTATCGTTCCATTACTAGCACTAGCGTTTTGGCTCGGTCTTCCAGACCGTTAAGGAACCGATCTATTTGTGGGCCGTGGCCAAGTTCCATCGTCCTCGGGCCCCGATAATAATTTTTCTGTGCGCTCAATGTGGACCGCTCGACGTTTCACCTCATCGAAAGACCATTGATCGCCATATATCAGGCGCCAACATGACCCACGTCGCATACCTCGCAAAAACGTATTGCGCAATAAATTGGCGGCGTGCTTATCACCAAACTCCAACGGAACAATTCGCTTGCGTCACTGCAATTCTAACTCATCAGCAAAATCCGCTACTAACCCTTTTTGACTCATTTGTTGGAACCGCTGAACTTCGTCTACGAATTCTCGGCTTTCTACGAACCGTTCGTGCAATTCGTACATTAGGTCTTCATACGTCTCCGGTGCTTCTGGACCAGTCATTAACAATTCAATAAAACTGCGAGCTGCATCCGTTAGTTTCTTACGCAATGTACGAAATTTATCGTCTGACTTTTCCACACCTGCTAATTCGAACTCCGTTTCGAGCCGACGAAAGTACGTGGCAAAATCCGTTGTACCATGGTGCCTTTCGATATTAACGGGTTCTTTCGGGGGTGGCACGTTAACTACAATAGGTGGCATTGCAGGAGCAACCGCCGTCACAGGCGCTGGCACAGGTGTAGACGCGACAACAGGCGTACACGAACATTGTGTACACACAGCAGAAGCTGTACTAGTTGGTACCGTCTTAATACCGGTCGAAACGACGGTCACCGAAGCTGGAACCGATATAACTGGGGCTGACACATGTACACTCGTAGACACGACAACCGGTGCTAACGAAATCCTATTAGGGACAAGTGTAGCGTCATACGAGCTTAACACTGCAGGTAATGGTACCGACGCTGGTGGGGGCGCAGCCCTAACTGTATTTAATAACGGAACCGTAGGCTCAACATCAAATCCTGCTTTTGAGCTAGTATGTGCTTCTATCACAGTAGCATCCATATAAACCGAATCGTCTATTCCAACATCAGAAGTCGGAGTCACTACCGGTTCCATGTTATTAAATCTCGCAACTGGTTGAGATTGCCCCGCATCTCCCCTCCAGCACCAGGGCGCATCAGTCCGGACTCAGCCCGACTATCATACATGTCTCAAATGAATTGTCATCGTTTTCAGTATCTTCGAAAATGTTTATAACAACAAATGCAACAAATATCGTTTGGTTGCAAATCACAGAATCGTGTACGGCTCAAATATCGATATATAATGATGATATATTCGATTTAGCGAATTTTTAAAACTTACTTGAGCATATTTTGATTTAACTTATAATTTTGACTTCATACCAGTTGAATAGCTATGTTTTTTGCTATTATTTTTCATGTGCTTTCAAAGCGATTGTGTGGCACAGGTTATTTTACATTTTATTGTTATCTTTTGGATTCTGTAGGTGTGCTTTTTGTGTGGCAGACAAATAGCCGAAAACGGAGTAGCATATATGGTAAACTTATTTAGCTTAAACCATGTGATTGCTCTATATCCAAGGTTGTCGTCTCATAGATGGGTAAAAGCAAATTTACGGTGAATATCTTGATTGCCATATGAACAGTCGTATACAAGTGGGTGCATAAGTATTGCACACAGTCGCAACTGACACAAACTAACTAGCAATTTGTAGATTGTCTAGTTCATGTCATACATATGTCATGTGTTACGTTATTATGTGTGCTCGATACTGTTTAAGTTAAAACCTAATTTTTATATACCGTGAAATAAATATATACAGTCTATCTGGAATTGCTGCAATCATTCCTATTTCAAGTCGGTCGCGTTGTCCCTCAAAAATCTTTTATAAGGGGGTTGGGTTTGTCATGTGATACAGTAACATTCCAAAAACTATACAGTGTCTGCGCGCAAACGACGATTATAGTCACAGGTACGTTTTTTCACACATCAACTCATCATTTTTCCAACCTCTATAACTAGAAGATTCAACAAATTACAGCATTAGACGGAAACCTACAAAATCATACATAGACCACAGTGAGGTCCCAGTGCATGCAGTTTCATGCCAAAGGGTATAATGGTCACTGGTACAGTCAATGACATTACCTCATTGTTTTCAGTCTCAAAAACCTTAATAACCACAAATGCAACCAATCATGACATTACGTTGAAAATCACAGAGTCATGCCGGCTCAAGGGTTTATATGGAATAGAGTCCAAAAACAATTAATAAAACTTAAAATACACCACTTAATTTTTTTCAGTATCCTCGAAAACATTTTCGTCAAAAAATTACTAATATTATGTCGAAAATGAGGAACTCATGCATGGTTTTAAAGGGGGAGGATTCCATGATATACGGTACCATTGTAAAATACCGGGTGAATCGCTCACAGGTACACTCAAATAAATCATTTTCATCGTTTGCAGCATCCTCCAAAACCTTTGGAATAGCATATGCAACAAAATATAACTTTACATTGAAAATCCCGAAATCATTATTATATTGAAATCTTGAGGGAAAGTGAGGGTCCCTGCGAATACAGTGTCGTTCCAAAAACTGCAGATCGGTTCCAAATACGTTCAAATGGATCAATCCATCGTCCTCAGCATGCTTAAACTTTTGTAATAACAGATCCAACAAAATATCACATTACATTTAAAATAATGAAGTCATGCATGGTTTTTTGAGGGGTGTCCTCAGAGGATACAGTACCACCACCACATCCTTTAGAGTCGATTGGTTCCAACGCCTGCGCAACGGGTTCGACTGTACCATGATTTCAGCGCGTTTCTCCATCCATCCCTGTGTTGGATGTCCTCCTTTCGCAGACCCATCAATCACATATCTTCTTCCACCACCTCTTCCCACTTCTTCTTGGGTCTTCCACGTGGTGCTATCCCTCGGAATTTGACACCTGCGACCATTTTCGTTACTCCACTCGTCCTCCGCTGCACACGACCGTACCACCATAGCCTTCAAATTTGCAGCTCTATTTCCAGCGGCATAAGGCCGAGTGTGGCTGCAACCTCCTCACCAGGTTTCCTGTCTTCCCATCGCACGCCGGTCATCCACCGCATCATCTTTCTGTCGGTTGTGAGTAGAGGAGCGGCAGCTTCCTTCGTGAGTGCCCAACATTCGGAGGCATAGGCAAGCACTGGCCGGATACACGCATGGTATACCTTTCCGCGTACTTTGGTCGGCAGTCGCTTGTCAGTTAGCAAGCTGGCGAGCTCTTTCCATTTCATCCAAGCTGCCTGACTTCGAGCCCTGGCGGCTCGCTTAACATCGGCCCCACTCAGAAGATACAGTACCATTCCAAAATATTTATACATGTTCAAAGACGTATTATACGTTCATATAAATCACTTAATTTATGTCAGCGACCTTAAAACCTTTATAGCAACCATATAATGCTAATTAACGAATATTTTAAAAATATATATGACATATAAAGAATTAAAATCGGATGCCATTTTGTGCCATCTCCTTAACCCAGACAAAAAGTGTTGGTGAACAAGGTTGTAGATATTATCAAGGCGAACATGAAAGTTTTGAAATATAACTAAAAAAGCATTTGCCTTCGGTGACAAAAATTGATGGGATACCTTCTTTAGACGCATTCCACCATACCCCATGGGTGGGCTATATAGATGGAACCTATATGGTGTAACGGGCCAGACTATTAGCTATAAAATGCAAAACAGCGCATGGGAATATCTCACTATCATTCGTTCTGAGATATTTAGAAAAAAATTAGCCTAACGGACGGACACAGTAAAATTTACCAGTACGCATACAAATAAATGCTTGCTCGCTTCGCTCGCTGCGCAACAAGTACAAACGTCTTCAGCATCACTAACACAACACTCATTAATTTGAAGAAACAATAATTCTAAAACTAAAACAACTACATCTTAAACTAACAGGCTAGACTCACCTCTTCGCAGCAATGGCGGATAGATGACATTGGGCCGAGCCGTTGCAACAAGTGGCATCTGGGCCGACGTTGCTTTGAAACTGGACGATGTCGACACACCGGGTTTGTAACTCTGAAATATTGAAGCCAAAATTAGTATATACTAGATTTTTCAAAAAGCACAAAATGATACATATCGAAACATAACTAAACTAACTAAAATATAATTAAAAACGTCATTTGGAAACTAAAAATAACTAAAAACTCATAACTAAAAATGTCATTTGGAATTCAAAGCAATTCCAGTCGGCTCGTGTCCAACTTACCGTTTGTAAGGCGTCAAAAATACAACTCCACATAACAGTTCCATTATACTCACGCTGCGTATGAATATACAAATTTTCGTGTCAAAAGACCAAATTAAGTGTTCTGTTACATGTTTTACAAATTTAAAACCGGACCAGCTCTCGCTAAGCCTTCATCGTCAAACTCAATAATAATATATCATCAAGAGTTCGCAGTGAACTCGTGCTATTACGAAATCAATACTTAGAAATACTTCCAATGTCTAATTATATAATTCAATATTTAACAAATTTTATCATATACAACGTACGTAATCGTTGGCGAATATAGCCGATTTGTTTGCTACCAGAATTTAACCCGGGATTGAACCCAGCTGCACATTAAATTCAAACATAAAAAATCTTATAAGCTTCACTCCGATAGCCCTGTCCACTTGAAACAGGCAGGTCAAATTCTTACTGCGTTGTTGCTCAGTTTTTCTACCTCCACGTATGATACAAGATATTTCCTAGTTACTGTATCAGGGGAGCGACTGAGGCTAATCTGTATTTCAATGTGATTACTGCAAGGTTCCAAATTCAACTTTCCAAAGTCCCACGTTATAAATAATGCACGGCAATGCATCAATGGCAAAGCTACAGCTCCTCTAGTCAATTTCAGTGGTGCGATGCTGTTTGAATTTGCTCGACTTCGTGAAATTTAGGTCTAAAATCACAGAAAATATTTATATTAAAGCAACTGACAAGTAGACGATATACTTTCTATTCTCACAGTTATATATTTCATGGTCACAAATCAAACGTCACTCCGCAGTTTACGGGTATGGGATTGATATGATTCAACTGTATTCCCAGCGATGGGGAGAGAAACGCACTCTCAGACGGGGCATCGCCCGACCCACCATGTCTATGTGCCTAATGGTTGTAGCCAAAAAGTTTTAAAGTCCAATTGTATTAACTATTCACTGACGCAACAAAAATAAGTGACAAAAACAAACAAATATAATAATTTAAAAATTACAATTTCACTCACATTGCAAATAATTATAACAATAATTGTGCTATCGATATTTTAATCCCGTTCTGTACAGCATTTTTACAACTAATAATATCCATGACATTATTATTATTAATCTTAAAATAGTACTAAAACTCAAATTTCAATCCAAAAAAATAAACAAAATTATGAATTCGGACACCGTCGGAATGTCCTTTGATACCCAAAATTCTAATATATTCCTAAATTCTTTCAAACGCCGAAACAGAGGCGTTGGAGAGTTTCCAAATCCTGGGCAGAGAATCCCAAATTTGTGTGGGTAGCGTTGTATCGCTGGGTCGGAGCAATCAAAATCTGAGGCACCTCGGATCCCACCATTCCAATAATCCTACCGTGTGACTGTACGTAATATATGTTCAGCATAAACCCTCAATAAGTGTACTTATGACACCAAATATGGTGTGCTGTTTAATATCAAGTATTCCTAGCTTAATCTAATAACGCTAAGGAAGCCAGACCGAAATAATGATTGACACATATTTGTTCAAATGTTTTAAACGCAGAACAATAATAAAGCAAAGACCCATGAGAACTGAATTATGTACAAGTTGACTGAACTGTAAAACCCTGCTCTTAAAAAATCGCACAGCGAAAAATTTGTAAAAGGTAGACAGGCCAAATTACTTATCTATAATTATATTCAAGCCGAACAATACAGACTAAAGGTGTGTTCACAGGTCAAAATTTTTGCTCAAACTTTGAGCTAAAATTTTTATCAAAACTTGATATATTGTATTTTGGCGAAATTGAGCGTGTGACCACTGCTCAAAGTTTTCTAGCATATTGCTTTAGCTAATCAGGAATAAGGAACAGGAATTGAAAAAAATTCAGCTCAATTTTTCTCAAAGTATTGTGATTTGCAATATTTTTCTATTACAAATGATCGTTATATTTTGTTCAAGCATTGAGCAAAGTTTTACATGTGAAACCACCTTACTTGTACACAAGAGAAACGGAGCGAGTACGACTGGAATGAGCCGCGTGACTCGTTGGGTTGTTTATATCTTTCGCCAAGGCCCAAACGAAGTTTTGAAATTCATGAAACCCAATCATTAAGAAATATTATTAATTGAAGGCTCATTTCATATGTTATTAGCGCCTAGTCCTTGCTGTCTCTGATGCATATGATACCACGAAAATACAATTGCACTCATCGTATTCAAGTACTCCCACAAACCCAAAAAAAAAAATCATTCAAAATCTAGTCCTCCGTGTTATTAATTAAATAGAAAATGTGGCAAAATCCGGATTTTCGGTGCTCGAATGTAGCCTTTTCAGCCGCCCTCTGCGATGACCCAAAGGTGTGACGAAATAGCTAGTCCAGAGCAGGGGCACAAGAACCGGGGGTATGGGGGCAGAGAGGTCACCCCCACCCCGGATTGTTCAAGCAGCCCGAAGCTGTTTCACCTTCCCTTAATTCGCCTCAAATTATCGAAAAAACGTTTTGTCTAAACAAGTTTTGCAGCAGATTTAGCTCACTGCAACGCTCAGCAAACGCATAACACCGTACCTATTTCATAACTTTCTTTGTTCCATATGTTTATGGCACCATAACAATTTTTAGCACCAAAAACTGATAGTGGTCGTTGCGTAACTGTATATGGGATTTGTATATTTACAAGTATACATTTTTTTTGCATGTTGACAAATAAAGTAAGGGTAAAACTTGCCCTCTCTAGCCTAGAATCGTTGCCGCGCCTATACTTTAGGATTTAAAACAAACCATAAAACCAATGTGTTTAATATTACAACTCATCCCTCATACCAACAAGCAAGAAATTTACTGATTTTAAAAATCTAACTTTTGGGGCATTTGAGACGGACCATGCGAAGCAAGCAGGAGGTTCCAACACAGAGCTTAGGCCTTCAATTTGACATATATGAGAACGTGAGTGAACTAATGTTTGACAAAAAACCTGAAAAGTTATTTTCGTCGAAAAACTAATTTCTCTTTAATCTTTCCGCAGCGAAATGTGTTCCTATTTTAAATATATGTGTTCTCATACAATTGCAAACTTTCTAAAACAGTTTTAAACCTCAAAGATTATAGAAATGGTGCATGCATAATAAGTTATAGTTATACTCGAAAGTTATTTGTAGTTAATGCGTGTATATCTTAATGCAACATATACCGACAATACAATCTACAATTATTGCAATATGTATGTATATACGCATAACAATGTATTCACACATTAATACCACGATTATGGCAGTAAATGAGAAAAATAATACTATGTAGAAAGATGTAAGACACGAAATATTTTTGCGATTACCGCCGACAACGAAAATAATGAAATACAATTACTGAATTCTCGATGGAGTCGATTTATTGAACGAATTCATGGCTAGAAGGAACACTGAAAACCCCTACACCCTACAGTTATTCGATCGTAACAGAACAAAATATGCTGAGTTCCTCCATACAACAGTAGGCGGAAAAACTTGACATGACTGCCGCTCCTAGGACGAAAGTTTGACAATATGTGATCTTAAACCAAGGTTAGGCTTAACCTTAGACTTTGAATAATTAGCCAAGCATATTCTTATCGTGTGTTGAACAGATAAAACTCGTAACTATTCGAAATCTTCTGTGGTGTATCAAAATTTTTCAATTTATGGATATTTGTTTATTGTGAAACATTAAAATTTAAAGAAAAATGTCAGTATATGTAACGGTATCCCACCCACCCGCCATGCCTAAGTAGGATAGTAGGATCATCAAAAATTTCCCAAACAATAAATATCAGAAAACTTTGCTGATCGAGAATGGGCTGAGCCCACCCCCACCCCCCACCATGACAAAAATTTCTGAATCCGTAACTGACTTAGGATGCAGGATCTGGATTCAAAGTCAAAAGTTCTGCCTGGAATGATAAAATTTTATACAATCACAGGCAGGGGGAGGAGGGAGTTTGACATGATATACTGGCTTGGGAAAACTTTATATAATCCCAAATTTTTATTTATTTGGGATTCGATTTATTCCTGACTAGAATTAAGTTTTAGAGACAATTGGGGTCAATACAGCCTACCTAAGGTCAATAAAACGTAAATGCAGGCCATGCCCTTCTCGATATACTAAGCCTAAGCTAAGGTCCTTATATGAGACATACACGAAGCCTAAATCGGGGGGGGGGGAGTGCCGCCCCCGAACCCCCGCTCTAAGCTGTTCTTTTTCTAACGTTAAAACGTTGCCCCACAGGGTTACTTGGACCCCTCATAAATTTCTACCGGTGGCGTAGATTCAAAAAATACACATCAGTAAATTTCTCTCATCAAACCGAGTCGAAGGGTACCCAACATCACCATATTCCGAAGGAAAAAAATTTTTGGGTTCCCAAGGGAATTTTTCAGGGATGTGGGTAAAATGAGCATTTTCTAAACCGCCTCATCGAGCTGAATCAATTGGTATCGAAATCAACTCTGTATCTTCAAAGTTGCCCAAATTCGGGCTGGGGGCTAAAAGAAAAGACCCAATCCTTTCACCTTTGAAAAATACTTGGTCTTGAAAGGACCCTTATAAGACTTAAAGCTTAATGTTCTTCTGAAAGTGTACATTCTCAGACTTAATGACTTTATCTGTGAGAAATATCAACGCAATAATTGCTCGCCAAGCTACTTTCCTGTGTTATGTTAGTAGATGAGGAATTTATCCCCGACAATTTGTCGACCACCCCGTATTTTGAATTCATTAACCACTCCAGCACATCGTGATGATACGTCAACGCAGCTCCCGTTTTTAAGCCTTGCAATTGTCTCTACTACTGCAAGATACAGCTAAAGCTGAGCTGAATAATAACTTTGTACCTCATTTGGCATTACATTCTAAAATCTAACTTATAAACTCTTAAAGGTCAATAATAGAACAGAAAATCAAGCATTTTCGCATCGCAAACAAAACATAGTTCCAACACAAAACACATTTCCTAAACAGCAGGTGTTTTAAAACATTAATAATGTTATTATGTAGTTGCTACGAAAAAAATAAACAGTAAGCGCGCGCTTTACTAAAAATCCTGCACTTTTCAAGTCCAGCGGTGTTAGCGTCATGGTGCTCATGGAGATCTCCATGGAGATGGAGCGGAGTGGAGATCATTTATTTTAGCTGAGATCTCCACTCCACCGTGGAGATAATTTAACACAAACCGATGACGTAATCATTTACCTTCGAGTTTAAGGTTATTGGATGTTTTGACGTTTACTTACACAACTGACACTGACAACGGCTAATCGCTAATGGCAAAAATTAAGATTGGGCGGAGATCTCCGTGGACACCGCAATCGGAAGTTATTGCATCTCACATATTGTACAACGCTAGAGTTATCAATAAAAAGAGGAGTTATAGCTCTCGATGTCCAGATTTGTCTCTGCTATGGTCCACGGTGGGCATGCCCAGTATACACCCCATCGCCATAAGGGCCGCGCCCGATAGCTGAGCAGAGGGCAGCCACGGGCCCCAGGCTTCCTGCTAAATACCACAGCTCTTTAACGCTTGGAAACGCACTGGGGCTAGATACAAGACCTCTCTAGCTTTTATGCATGATACAATGCTCTCATGCAAAATAGTCTGACCAGATACATTATCTCTCTGTGTCATACACTTCTTCTAAAGCCAGACACAAAAACTCTCTGGCAAATTGTTCACCATTTTGAACCAGATACAACACCTCTCTCTGGTTGATTCAAAACAGAATTAGCAGAGAGTCGAAGACTATGGCTGTTCGGGTTCATCCTGACCGTAACCAGACTCATCGCCAGAGGGAGGCGTGTTTGCGGCAATATGTGCTTTCACTTCTTCTTCCGTTACATCGAAGACGCGAATCAGATTATCTAATTTTGTAAGGTATTTTAAGTACATGAGCGATTTAACAACCCTCGGTCGATTTGACTTTGGAAGCTTTGACAACATCCCAGCTTCTCCAAACATGCTTTCAATTGCAGCAGATGATACTGGAACCGATGCATTCCGATTGCGGTGTCCACGGAGATCTCCACGAATGTTTCATGGAGGCGGAGATGTAGTGGAGACTAGATTTTCATCTCCATGCGTACCCTGGCAATCAGTACGTACCCTGGTTAGAGCAGCATCTGGTCAATACTTTAGCTAATAATTGGTCAGTGACTTCATAAAACCGATTTTGTGATCAAAAACTATTTTAAAATCCGGAAAAGTTCGTTCTTCACTAAATTTCAGACTATTATTATACATAATAAAATCAAGCATTATACTAAAATCTAAGAAACAAAGTAGAAAATGTGAAAAGTAAATCCTAAAATAACATCTGTATAATATATCAAAATTTAGTGCATTAGCGCAAAGTACGACGGTATAATTTACCATTTACGTAATACTATAATCGCTGTATCGAATACGAACATTATCGCATTACGAACATAAATACGTTTTGCCAAAATAGATGAAATTTGTGCTGTACACGTAGTAAAAAATAAAAATTAGAATACGAAAAAGTAGAAAAAAGATTTTTTTAAACATTTACCGAGATCACGCGGCCAAAAACAAGAAATATGTTTTAATAATAAAGTTCGAAAATGAAAAAAAATCATGCAAAATAAACGAAAAACCCAAAAAGTATTAATAGAAATAATTTCAGTATTACAACGTCCGAGCGATAGATAAATCGATAAAAAAACCGCACACGCGTATAGAAAATGGATAGTTGTAATTATATAGATAGAAACAAAAATCACGTCATCGTGCTGAAAGAAAAACAAATAAATGACGGTTCAAAGGCTGTGTCGTTCAAGGTTACAGATAATCCCAAAACCGCAGAATTTTGATGATAACATTGGCATTTCGCGGCTTTACTTACATCCCACCGCCCTTGTTCGATATAGTAACTTTGCAACGGCTCTAATGTTGGGCAGAGATAGCTCGATCGGTAGAGCGCCTGCTTGGCGGGAGGTAGTATGTTCGAATCTAATCTTAGCCCAACTTTTCAGACGGCTGCTTTCATATCCCTTCGTCATCAGGCGCCTACAACTGGGCCTAATAGAAAACTTATGTATATAACATGGTCGTGCTTTGAGGTCCCCAGGGAGATCGGCTCCGGCCAAGGATATCATCCGTAATTCACTATCCTGGTCTCAGCTGGAAGGTTCAACTAGCTATATCGCTGGGGTTGGCCAAATACAATTTCCGCTACATTAATTTATAGCCAGTGACCTCCACACTAGACTCTGACAATCCTTAGACGATTAACGTCGAATCGTTCCCGCTATCACTGAGCGGTTCCCCGAATCCAGTTGGACCTTTGAAGCTCTCGCACTCAAATTCCGCATTTCAACCGTACACGTTAATTTGCCAGCGAATCACACTAAGTCTTGCGACCTTCCCTTACGTAAAGGCTAAACACAGTTCGTCGTCGACTGGGGAGACGATTTCAAAACCCTTATGATACACAATCATCAATCAACACAGGGACACAACGGGTTTTCAATAATCATTTATAAAGCAAATAGGTTGCACATTCCTTTATGGGTTACCACAATGGGGTTATATATTCGATAACATTAGCGTACACCAGTAATGGAAATGTTATAAACAGTACAACATAGCCAAGTAATTCCCGCTAATTGGGTTGGATCAACAACAAGCCTAAATTTCAAGAACGCTCAAAATCGGCTCTGATTTATCCGATGACCAGTTCATTGGGACTTAGAATACCTAGTTTGACTCGCAAAGCGTGTCAAAGAGGAAATTCATTTAAATAAGCAAGGAACAAGAATGTTGTTACTGGGTCGGAAGGTACGATTAGCAATTATTCTGATTGGGGCGTGAAACATCAGCACGGTAACAATATTATCCATACTCAACATCGGTTGAATGTAATGAGCAAAGTTGATACGTGAAAGTATATATAGATACATGTAGGTCAATCTCAATCTCAACTCAATGATGACATGTTTTTCTTGCGTTTAGTGGTTTACACTCGTGAACCACTACGAATCAAAGGGGAATGCGCAGTGCCATCATTCTAATTCAACTCGTAGGTCCCGGTAAAAATGGATCGGTGCGTGAAAATCTAAAGCTACCTACATGTGGTTGTGAGAATAAACGGTAATGCGGAAGTGGAAATCAGAAGGTGTTGGACATTTAAGCATCAAAGAGAACTCCTAAGCACGTCTCAATCTGGTTATTGTTCCTCCGAGCCCAATTCTGCACTAGCCTGAGGCCCTGATTGGGCTGAGGGGGAAAATCACAGAAAGGGCCCACCATCTTTTCAGTATAGCCCCATAGTCTATGGACCCAATCATCTGTTACCCCCAAAAGAGATCTCTTCGATATCAGGGTCGCCCCTTTTCAGGTATAACCTCCTGATGATGCTAAATTATTGTTCTTTATATTTGGATTTTTTGGGGTATAGAACTTTTTTGGCAAATGTTTTTCCTAAAGCTCCGCTTAAGATCGTCACCCCCTAACTCCGCATGAACCAGTTTTTCCTGCTCTTTCCAATGGAAAAGGTTTCAGGGCTCTAGCTCTTCAAGGGGGTTTAGGAGAGGAGCCCAATTTCAGGGGTCGGATTTTTTTAGAATGGATTTTGGTTTTTTGACCTTTTTGGACATAACTTGGGATTGGATTGATCGGGTGGGCTCAAATATGAAATAGAAAATGCAATGGGCTATACGGCGATGCATGGGTTGTGACGATTACTGTCCGTCACAGGAAGATATGGTTCCCGATATCGGGAATGAAAGTGAAAAATGGATATTTTGATGTTTGGAAATTAGGTTTAGACTGGGCTCAGTTTTAGGGTAAGCTTGAAGCTTAGGTTAGGGTATCCTAAAATACTGCACCGGCAAACGCAGGCGGGGAAGCATCAATACTGTGCACCCAAAACCGTGGCACTTAGCCAGTGCAGCGGCTTAGGGGGGGGAGGTTTTGGGGGGCGTCAGCCCCTCGACTTAGTCTAAGGCTTAGGCTTAGTCTAAGGCTTAGGCTTAGTCTAAGGCTTAGGCTTAGTCTAAGGCTTAGGCGTAGTCTAAGGCTTAGGCTTAGTCTAAGGCTTAGGCGTAGTCTAAGGCTTAGGCTTAGTCTAAGGCTTAGGCGTAGTCTAAGGCTTAGGCGTAGTCTAAGGCTTAGGCTTAGTCTAAGGCTTAGGCGTAGTCTAAGGCTTAGGCTTAGTCTAAGGCTTAGGCGTAGTCTAAGGCTTAGGCTTAGTCTAAGGCTTAGGCGTAGTCTAAGGCTTAGGCTAAGGCTTAGGCGTAGTCTAAGGCTTAGGCTTAGTCTAAGGCTTAGGCTTAGTCTAAGGCTTAGGCTTAGTCTAAGGCTTAGGCTTAGTCTAAGGCTTAGGCTTAGTCTAAGGCTTAGGCTTAGTCTAAGGCTTAGGCTTAGTCTAAGGCTCAGGCTTAGTCTAAGGCTTAGGCTTAGTCTAAGGCTCAGGCTTAGTCTAAGGCTTAGGCTTAGTCTAAGGCTCAGGCTTAGTCTAAGGCTTAGGCTTAGTCTAAGGCTTAGGCTTAGTCTAAGGCTTAGGCTTAGTCTAAGGCTTAGGCTTAGTCTAAGGCTTAGGCTTAGTCTAAGGCTTAGGCTTAGTCTAAGGCTTAGGCTTAGTCTAAGGCTTAGGCTTAGTCTAAGGCTTAGGCTTAGTCTAAGGCTTATTTTGTTAGGCTTAATCTAGAACTCTATAAGAAAACATATTACAGACATTAGAACTAACCTCTAGACGCGATACATGTTTCCAATTTGGGCAACGAGTGCACCGACAATATTTTCAGCGAATGGTCGTCGCCATTGAAATTCAATAAGGGTTCGCTGGAATAGGCTATGAGGAACACCTTGGCGTCGCCGAATGAAGGTTTTCAAATTTCCCCAGAGACCATCAATGTTTTGCGTATGGGCGTCGGGATTGTCGGGTTAAGGAATTGGCGGTTATGGTGGTTGACCGTGGCGTGAGTATATTGCTGGGGGCTAGGTAGGCGGCGCAGTCCTTGGATGTAGTTCTGGAAGCTGTCGGTGATGATGCGGGTTCCCGGTCGGATATGTTGAAATATTAGAGGCATGATTGTGTTGATGGTGCGATTGGGGACATGGAAAAGTAGACACTTGCCGGTTTGTCGTTCAATCATGCCCACCACCCAACCATGCTGAGGACCTGGCATGCCGCGGTTGTATTTTTGTCGAAAAAACTTCGACTCGTCAACTTCTAAGTCGATACCGGGGCCGCCCAACATGCTGTTTTGCCAATGATCACGGTCGTAAGCCACAGCAACATCCCTACAGTAGTTGTACCAGTTCGCAATGGTATCTGCTGCGACCCCTGTTTGAAAGCGAATGAAGTTTGACGGCAAGTGGTTGATGTAGCCGAAAATAACCACGAGTGTCGTTTCCAGTGTGATACGGTGACCGACAAAAAATGAGCCGCTTCTAATAGATAATTTGTCTCGGCAATTTTTATAGCGCCATTCGTACATGTCAAGGCGCGCGAGGTCATTACACGCAGCCAAATACATCGCGTCGCCACAATATGTACATTGTTGGTTGTTAGCGATAAGTCTCCATTGGGCAAGCAGAACAATAGTATCTTCATTATGTACTTGTTCTACGCACCATTTAGTTATAGGTCATGTGCAAATTGTTAATATCAGGCTCAGCAAGTATAGTACTAAGGGGCGAAATCTTAATGTAGTATTTTGAGGTCTGCCACGTGCTCCCTATGCTGTAAAACATAAAAAAATGGAAAATAAATCATCAATCGGTCAATCGACCGTTCCCAAAGGGTTAATTCCGAAGTGGTTAACTGTTCTTGCGGAAAGTTCAGAGGGAGGCCAGATATATCGATATGAATGGTACCATTGAGTTTCTCCTGTAATGCTGGATCGATCTATTTTGCATCATGTCTATTTTGCAAAATTTTCAGGTGACATTTCAAAGGTGGTACCATTGGGTAAAAACAGAAAAAATGAAAAAAGTTTTTGCGGAAAATGGTTGTATGCGATATTTTTGAGTCGATTGATATCAATTTCAGCAGCGTGCGACCATTTGCTGATTCCCCCCCCTAGCCCAAACAGCGCCCTGCACTAGCCGAATGGTACCATAAAATTTTTTCGCCAACTGTTCACGAGGATTTGATATTATTCCTGTCGGAGCGAGTACGCTGCACATACGGCATTGGGAAAATAACGTTCGGCTTCGTAGGACATACCTTGAATTGCTCCCAAGCATATTGCTCCACGAAAGCATAAATCTTTATCGCTGTTAAAAATAATGCTCATAATAATTTTAACCTCAAAATGTTAGCTCATTTTGATCTTACATTGTGTATACTACGAATCTACGAAGGCATAATACCTAATGTTTAATAAATAATATGTCGATGTCGCAACATAGTCAATGAACTGTACCAAAATAATTATAATGGACCGTAAATTATGTATTTATTAAACATACTAAACGCAAATAAAAATTTCATAAACGTAAATAAGCTAAGCTTAAATTTATTATATAAAAATTATTCATGGAGTTCTCAACATCCTAAGACCACGACTATAATACACAGTGAAAAACAGTATTATACAATACAGCAACCACGTAACGGTAACAAATACACACCACCATAGTAGTTGAAGTTCCGTTAGAAGAGAAATATAGTTTCATCGTGTGATGCAGCTCGACGGTAGCGTTAACAAAAATTGATAATTATTTCTATTAAAAAACACCCGAAAAAGCAAAATAAAATATATTTTCGATTACAATTGCCTCATATTAACAAAACACGGGAGAATAGTGAAGCCGCCGAGTGATTATATTATAAATATCTTAAATTATATAATTTAGTCTTTAAATATTATGTTTCAATAAAAACAAAATAATTTTTTGCTACAAGACACGACATTGTGAACACAAACTATTTACCGAACAATGCCGATTTTTTGTGGTTGAAAAAGAATCTTAGTTTTACCGAGAGCATCAAAATCGTTATATCAACAAATCGGACTCTACTTGGTAGGGGCGTAAAATCTGTCCATAATGACGTTGAGGGGAAAGAGATGGCGGCGTCCAACTCCAATAACTACACTTTAGTTCTTATCAACATTTATGTGTAGCAATGAAATACGGCTAGATTTTTATACTTGAAATTATTTTTGCTGTCTTCCAGTTTCATATACTGCATTTCGAACTATATGAAACCGATTTCCAACTAGGACAACAAGGAACAGGGTAAGTGAAAGGAATTATACATCACGGTAGAGGACGAAGGGGACCCTCTCTCTACAACACCCTATTTTCCAAATCACCCAATGTTCGTGAAACTCTCCACGATGATGTTTCCCCCACTTACCCAAATCCCCATGTTCAATTAAATCCATGACGCTCCCATGTGTGTCTTCTTTATGCTAAGTAAATTTATGCTAATTACTACTATTTCTAATGATAAAAAGATTTTATAGCCTGAAAATATTAAAATCACTTTACAGCTTATAGAAATATGTATGTTAAAATACAAAAAAAATTGATTCCCCTGCTTTGAAATTTCTCCCCAGAGTGGAAATGGAGACCTCATAAAGATCACATTTTCCGGAAACCAACCGAACAACCTAAAATCTTCAAACCGCACTATCAAGATAAGTCGAATGCAAAATCAGCTAAATCGGTTCATGGGTACACGAGCTATGCCCATTTATGGGAAAGCCTGAGCCTAAAACATGAATTAATTAAGGTCATTCAATGCAGTTCGAATGGTATAAATATAAAATTAAAATTGAGAAAATTTCGTTTCAATATTTTCGGTATATACCAAGGGTAAATTTTACGTAAAGCCAAAATATCTAAAAGAGTTGCCAAAAATATTTTCTTAATGCCATTTTGTAAAGCGTCCCGCCTAGTTTAGTAGAATTATACTAAATTGCGCTGTGTACCCAAAAGGGGCCGTTTCTAGGCGGGATGGGTCTAGCCGAAAAGATTTAGAACGTCATTTTTAAAACCAAAAATATTCATAGACTCTAGTAATATATATATATAGAAAAAGTATATATATCGTCCAAAAAATATATAGACTCTAGTAAAAATAGATTAATTTTTGGAAATAGTGATGTTTTGATCAAAACATATTGACGAAACAAACAATAGCAAATTAAATTTCGCAATATTCTTTTAAATTACATTATGCCCACAGAATCTTAAACTGTCTTATCCGACAGTACTATGGACCTCACAGTGGAATCAGAACACCAGCAACCAATTATGGCTTTTCGACCATTCTATTTCGTATCACTCGATCTATTTTGTTATGCAAACATTACTTACAAGTGCTAATTTCTTTCGGAGCCACTGCGATACAGTGGAAGCATTGCAACTTAACTAAATCTAGCACGACTTTTCCATTAATTTTCTTTTTACCAATTAGAAATATTGACATGACTTTCAACAACTAATTACTCGCAGCATTAACACACAACATAATATAGAATTGAATCAAAAATGTTAAAATTATGTACAAAATTGAACTATATGACCCCCTGTTAAGTCCCACATTACATAATACACAGCCAAACATAATTGAATAAAAATAAATCTAATTAACGCTACTTTTTCAACATGTTTGGAGCACATTCCATTCGCCTCGAAATGAAGACAGGAACAAAATGCAGCAAAACAACTCCAACTCCCCAAATAGTCTAGTGCATAGAATTTCCTCTTAGATTTAGACTGCCACAGTATGTGACGAAAATACAAAAGAAACATAAATATGATTATGGAACTCCGATAAAGGTTCGCCAGTAAACAAATTCCCAGTGCACCAGCAACAGTTGACTGTCGACTGTACGCTAATTCCTCAGTATACCTCGTTTGCCCCAAAAAACAATATTGGTTCTCCGGTTGGAAGGCTGACACTTTTAGAAACAAATACTCACATACTCCACTTTAAATAAGGACTCTCCTAGTAATGTTCATACACATTATCCTAAAAGGGCAGTAAAATACAATATGCGCCAAAAAAGACATTCGCATTTTGAGCGAGTGGCTCCCTCGAGATTTCGAAACTATTTAAATTAATAGTAAATTCTATTTTAGAACAAATTTACTTTGAGCAGTCTCGAGCGAACGACAGTCATTTTTGGCGGGTACTGTACCTGCGAAAACAAAATTAAGCATCTATCTAATGTATAAACAAAAATGGCAATGTAAATATTTTATTAATGTAAAATTTTACGCAACACGTTAATAACGTCAGATTAGAAATTCAGTTGAAGCAAAACTATTTATCAGTGTTGCAAACTTTATTCGGGCACAAAACTAACGTGTACACTAACCTTGGGATACTTCAATTTCGTGCAACTCATTACTTCGGTTTTGCACTGATCGTGAACAGTAACGCCGCATGCTGAAATTAATAATATATCGCAAAGTAAGCATTAACAGTACAAATTACATGACAAAATGTCAAACTGACTCGGACATACTAATGTCAGTACTTTACAATATACGACGACGCGGTCGTTTTTCGACGTACCTCCACCCGCAAAGATGCATTTTGGTTATCAGATAATCAACCCTCCTCTCATTGCTTGGTGAGGATCCAGCTATCGTTCTCCAATAACTAATTGACTAGTAACTCGCAAAGCGAAGGGATACAACACGAGTATGGCAACTCTGGGCTTATTGACGATATTTTTATACACCGGCTCTACTTAAATGACAACTGTAACGATGTGTTGCCTTGCGAACAAATACCCTCAGGTGAAGCCGGGGAACGTATTAGGTCGTGAACCCCAAACACGACGGGGCGAATCTCTTAACTTCACTTCGCATGAGCGAATTTGTTTTTTATAAAATGTAGTGGAAACCTAAATGTATTTGCGTCATCTTTCTGTTTATACAGTGTGTTATGTTTCTAGAACGTGTTGTTTACCCGCGTGTATTGTAGTACATAGCATATATGTAGTATACAAACACGTGTGAATTTATTTACTGTTTGTGTTTGTAAGAATTGTATGAGTATGATATAGAAAATATGTATAATAGTGGTGTGACGTCTATATATTATATCTTGTGCCTTGTGTATAAAAATCTTAAGATTTGTTGTTTTGAAAATTGCAAAGTTCTCAGCATATTGTATCCATAGCAGAAATTCATACAAATCCGGGCAGAGGGATGGTTTTGGCATATGCCGATTTTGACGCCAAACGTCATAGGGCACGCTGTATACCATCCAACCCAAATTTGGGCACAATTGCATCACCCATTAACGAGTTACGGACTTTATCCCCTCGGTCATTTCTGGCAATAAGAATTCATTTAGTTCTGGGAAATTATAACTTTAAGACAGTTTTAAAACAACTTAAAATTTTGCAATTTGTGTGCCGGTGCTATAGTTTGCTTACATTATCGAATTTGAGTGTAGCCCCTGAGTGCCTTAACTGTTACACTTACATTAGCGGAAACGTAAGTGTATTTCTGCTGAATTTTCTGTAAAATCTTAAAATTTGTTTTGATTTAGGGATTCCGAGAATTTCATAAAATGGGTTTCTCTAAAGCAAAAATTAAAACTTATGTTAGAGAGCGAATTTTACAGTTCTAAGAATTAGTAACCCGGTTGACAGCAATTATATTAAATTTTAACGGGTTAGAGAGATTTCAGAACTAGGTTTCTTTTGAGTTCTAAGAAATCGAGATTAAAAAAGTTTTTTAAGTGGTTGTGTAGTTAGATCAGGGCCTCAGTCGGCCTCAGAAGCTTCGTAATTTGGCGGTTTATTTGTTTATTGTGTGTAGACTTTGCTGTAGTGTGAGAAATAAACTATATCCGATAAAGTGGTGACAGATTAAGACCTTAGGATTAAGCTCATACAATAAAATAGCCATTGTTGCTCGTATTAGTGTCCCTGCTGTTAGTTGTGTGTAATCTACGGTGGTACTAAACACCCCTAGGACCACGAAGGCTACAAAACGCTACGGCCATTTTAGTAATGATTAAATCAAAACCGAAGAACTCTTTATTGTTTCTTCCAATGACCAATAAGACAAAAAACTTTGAAATTTATAAATCACAAGTTTCATAAAAAATTATTATTTGAAGAATGATTTTTACGTAGTACGGCCCCTAAGACTTTCCTTATGTATACTATGCAAATACAATTGGTTTTATCGCACTTAGCAACCCCGAAAACCTATACACACGCTACGCTCGGTTGGCCTCAATAGATCTATATTGGAAAAGTGAAGGAAGTTGACTGCTTCTGGTGCCAAAATTTACCAAATTTTGCTCCGGCACCGTCCCGCATAATTAATAACACAGCCAATATTGTGTTAAAACAATGAAACCAATTTGTTTCAACTGGCTAAACAACTATATAATCCCATTATAGTTTACCATCAACAAGTTAAAATCTTCCTTTGTAAAAATGTTGAAATTTTCACTTTTTTGGGGGTATTTTTTAAACTTCGCCTCACAGCTCGAAAACAGTAACCCTGATAAAAAATGGATAAGAAAAGAGTTGTAGGAATTGACAATTTCGAGTGCAAAAATTTACGGCACCATTCCGCACGGTTAATAACACAGCTATCATGGTGTTAAAACAGTGAAAACACACTTAATTATAAGGTTAAATAACCCTACAATCCCATAGTTCACCACCAATTAACAAAATATTTGCTTTGTAGAAATGTGTTGGGGTATTTTTAAACTTGGGCTCTTAGCTTGAAAACAGCAACTCTAACAAACAGCAAAGTTGTAGCTGTAGAAAAGAGGATACTGTATGGTGGTCTTCGTTTTTCCCGAGAAGCTTCTATCTGGAGAGGTCGCGAAGATATATCCCCGGCTGGATAAATTTCAAAAAATGTGGCTCTTAATAACCTCTTTGGCGCTCATTTTGACCCAGAAAATGTGGTCTGAGAGCTATTTATAATGAAATAAAAAAATTGTGAAGATCAACTCATCAACCCATTAGAATTTATTATATACATACGTTATCATTAAATGCTCTGCGTCTGATTTAAATAGGCGAGGATCATCATTCCAAAGACCCGCAAAAGTTCTAACTGTGTATAAGAATGAGTGGACCGAAGATTGTTTGTCCATACAAATTGTAGCTGAATTTGGGTTAAAAATACGAAAGATGAAAGCAAAAATCAAAATATTAAAATTATATCAAATATTGCAGCGTTGCTATGGGCTTCCCACTATCCTCTCCAAAAACCAGTTGTTTCAACTTCCAACCAGGTTTCCCAGGTTTTTGCACAACCAGATAAATTTTGGCGTTACGCAATTCATATCCCAGTTGTTTTCTGCGCTCCTAAGTTTTCCCCCTTGTGCTACAACTGCTAATTTCGAATTTGACAAAAACTGACCAATTTTTTCTTTTAGGGCTAATTGCTACTAAAATTTTCCGTTCCTGGGCATCCATAATTATAGTCAGTCGTTAAATTGCACTACTAATTGATGTTTTCACACAGTTACGGTGTTTTATCGTACCCCAGCTAAGCTGGAAACCAGTTGAACTGCGAGAATCGCGCCTTGAGTAGTTTCAGGCAACTTAAGCGGACCCCCAGCTCATACAGGCTGGATTTACGACAGTGAATGGAAGGATTTGTCGACTGTCTGTTGGGCATCAAACTATTACTATTTATTTATTATTTATGTAGTATGGAAATATCAAACTATCAGCTTATCGTTCTGGTTCCGTCTAACATTTACAATAATTATTTTGGTGCCGGCTAATTTCGGATACCAACTGACATTAAATTTGTACAGATTTGACCAAGTACCATTTTGCAATTTCGGTTCGGTCAAAAACCGGTTATTTACTCATAATAATAACGCTGTCACGTTTAAAGCGGCTGTCACGTTTAAAGCGAACGGTTGGCACGCGCGAAATTTGAAAATTTTAAAATTAATAAGATATTCCTGAAATGGCTACCACCTTCCGAAAAGTGAGTGAAATTTCGGGGGCCCATGATCATTCGCCGGGAAAGCTTCAAAGTGTGGGTGGGAATAAACGAAATATTTCCATATAGTTTTACTGCATGAATTTTCAAGTTTGGAAACGACGTTTTAGCATTAGACCAAGTGGCATAAATGTTAAAAAATATTTTGCATACAAAAAACATAAATTTTGATATATTTAAAATTTTCGGATTTAGTTGAACAAGGTGATTTCGTCGAGTGGGGGCGGACATAACATAGGGATTCGGAAAGTGGGGGGTTCCCCATCCCCCCCAATGTGGACAGGACATAATTCTATATTAGAACACATTTATTTCGAGCTACAGTGATTTTTCGTTTTAGACGAATACTGTGAATTACATAGATGTACAGTATCCACATAAAATTAGCAATAACGTACAGTTACACGTAACGGCTTTAAACGCTTTCGCGTCATCGATACGTTCACGTTGGCAACCGTCGCACTTAAAATCCTTCGGGATCGGATGCAGAGCACTAAAGAAATGTGGTTTGTTGTCTTTGTCCTAAAACACAAGCAATATAAATTTCGAATCCAAACATGCTACATGGCTTTAGAGTGTCAAAAAATTGGTAGACGTGGCATTCAAACCCACAATGTTAACGTTTACGCGTCTCTGCGCTAACAACTGAACTACTTTACCTGACATATTTTATGTAGAGTAGAAATTTATATTAAATATAAAATTTTTTTTATTTCAGACATACACCAAAATGCATGCCGAAGATGTTACACTGATTTCGGTGTATTAGCCATCCGATGTGGACAATTTTAATGGTGCAGGGATAAAAATTGAGGCGGTGAATGATTAGGAAGAATTAAATGTACACATTTGAACGACTTGATGTTGGATTAGACCCTCAGCGCTGCGCCCAAAACTTGGGCTACATCAATCCTTTCCAAATAAAGTAAAAACCGTATTACGCCACATGTGGAAATTGTCAAAAAACCACTCTATGTTGTAAAGACAACAGCCCGTTGGCTGCATTTTGGTTAACATTTCTGACGATACTCTACTCTATTATTCTAAGAGCGGATATTTCAAAAGAAAACGATGCGAGAACTCTTCTTTACGAAACATACTCCGCTGACTTACTTCACTAGAACATGAGTAAAAACGCAGACTCAGTCGGACTAACATTTTCTCCAAATAAATTTTGCAGAAGAAAGATTTCGATCATCACAATCTGCATTGTCGTACTCGTAATTACGCATTCTATTTATGCGTGAGCCACTTTAGGTACATACGTACACCGAGGTTGTTTTCGCACGTTTGTCTGCGTTAATCAAATGGCATTCTAATTCAGACAGCAATGTTCGCGGTATATCGGTAATCGCGTTTTCACTTGTACGCGGTCAGCAAAATGCGATGCTAAATCGCAAAATAGTGCTCGCGAACAGAGCCTACGAGTTGCTCCATTGCAAATCTTGTACACACATAATTGAAAATTGTGAATTTTTCGCGCTCTTCGCTTTTCCGATCGTGAACTGAATTGGCAAAAGAACAACCCGTGTATAACCTAAAGTGCACTCACGCATTATTGAACACAGTAAGAATATTCTATAGACCACGCAAACGAACTATAAAACATCAAATGTGAATGCATTTGCTGAAATTTGAGGCGCATCAGGACAATATCCTTATTCAAACAACATTATTAAACATGCATTGTTGGCTTGTTACTTCACAAAAGTGTAAACGCAGACTCAGTTGCACTATCATTTTCTCCAAATTAATTTTGCAGAAGAACGAAAGTATTTTGATCATCATAGTCTGCATTATCGTACTCGTAATTACACATTGGATTTAAGCGTGAATCCACTTTAGGTGCATACACTGAGGTTCTTTTCGCATGTTTGTCAGCATTCATCAAATGGCATTCTGGTTCAGACAGCAATGTTCGCGGTATTTTTGTGTATTATAGCGTACCAAAAAACGCATTTGGTAATCGCGTTTTCACTTGTACGCGGCCAGCTAAATGCTATGCTAAATTGCAAAATAGTGGCGACGAACAGCGCCTACGCGTTTCTGCATCGCAAATCGTTTACAATCACAAATTAAAATTGTGATTTTTTCGCGCTCATCGCTTTCCCGCTCGTGAACTGAGTTGGCAAAAGAACAATCCAGGTGTAACCTAAAGTAGACTCACGCATTATTGAACGCAATAAGAATATTATATAGGCCACACACACGAACTACAAAACATCAAGTGTGACTGCGCATTTGCGGAAGTTTGAGGCGCATCAGAACAATATTCTTATTCAAACGACAATATTAAACCATGCATTGTTGGCTTAATTTACTTTAAAAGTGTAAATGCAGACTCAGTTGGACTAACATTTTCTCCAAATTAATTTTGCAGAAGAACGAAAGTATTTTGATCATCACCGTCTGCATTGTCGTACTCGTAATTTGAATATTTAAGTTATTGAATAGAATATGAATATTCTATAGGTCTCGCAAATGCACAACAAAATATCAAGAGCGACTGCGCAGCTGCTGAAATTCGAGCAGTATCACAAGAATATTCTTATGCAACCGACACTACGGAATATACATTGCTGGCATACCTTACATAGAAATGTAAACGCAGACTCAGTCGGACTAACATTTTCTCCAAATTAATTTTGCAAATGAAAGATTTCGATCAATACAATCTGCATTGTCGTACTCGTAATTACGCATTGTATTTATGCGCGAGCCACTTTAGGTACGTACACCGAGGTTGTTTTCGCACGTGTGTCTGCGTTAATCAAATGGCATTCTAATTCAGACAACAATGTTCGCGGTATATCGGTAATCGCGTTTTCACTTGTACGCGGTCAGCAAAATGCGATGCTAAATCGCAAATTAGTGCTCGCGAACAGAGCCTACGCATTGCTCCATCGCAAATCGTGTACACACATAAATGAAAATTGTGAATTTTTCGCGCTCATCGCTTTTCCGATCGTGAACTGAATTGGCAAAAGAACAACCCGTGTATAACCTACAGTGCACTCACGCATTATTGAACACAGTAAGAATATTCTATAGGCCACACAAACGAACTATAAAACATCAAATGTGAATGCATTTGCTGAAATTTGAGGCGCATCAGGACAATATCCTTATTCAAACAACATTATTAAACATGCATTGTTGGCTTAAGTTACTTCACAAAAGTGTAAATGCAGACTCAGTCGGACTAACAGTTTCTCCAAATTAATTTTGCAGAAGAACGAAAGTATTTTGATCATCACCGTCTGCATTGTCGTACTCGTAATTTGAACATTCGAGTTATTGAATAGAATATGAATATTCTATAGGTCTCGCAAATGTACAACAAAATATCAAGAGCGACTGCGCTGCTGCTGAAATTCGAGCAGTATCACAAGAATATTCTTATTCAACCGACACTACGGAATATACATTGCTGGCATACCTTACTTAGAAATGTAAACGCAGACTCAGTCGGACTAACATTTCCTCCAAATTAATTTTGCAGAAGAACGAAAGTATTTTAATCATCACCGTCTGCATTGTCGTACTCGTAATTTGAACATTCAAGTTATTCACCAGAATATGAACATTCTATATGTCTCGCAAATGTACAACAAAATATCAAGAGCGACTGCGCAGCTGCTTATATTCGAGCAGTATCACAAGAATATTCTTATTCAACCGACACTACGGAATATACATTGCTGCCTTACCTTACTTCAGAAACGTAAAAGCAGACTCAGTCAGAGTAACATTTTCTCCAAATTATTTTGCAGAACACCGAAAGTATTTTGATCATCGCAGTCTGCATTGTCGTACTCGTAATTGCACATATTTAAGATATTGAACGGAATAAGAATACACTAGGTAACTCAAACGTGCTATAAAACATTAAGAGCGACTGCACAGTTGCCAAAATTCGAGGAGTATCAGAAGAATATCGTTATTCGAGCGACACTATGAGACGTGAATTGTTGGCTTACTTTACTTCAGAAAAGTAAACGCAGGTTCAGTCGGACTTACATTTTCTCCAAATTAAAGTTACAGAAAAACGAAGTATGTTGATCATTACAGCCTGCATTGCTATATTGCGCAAACCGATCAAACCAACTAGCCCTCACTCAAGTTACGATTCCGACGACATGTTTTCAAAGGATTTTAGGAATAAAAATACTTTAGTTTTAAAAGCGCTATAACAAAAACAATAAATTTATTTAAAAACCAATGGGAATTCATTTGGGCCTCGGCATCACACCGTTGGACATAGCCAAAATTAAGTCAAAGACAAAACTACGGGACGGTACTTTTCTACAAAAAGTCTTACAGATCTTTTCCTACAAAGCTGTGGATTTACCACAAAAATTGTGTAATTCCCTAAATTTGGTGCACTAAACGCCAACGGTAACTGGGAATACGGATCTATGCAAAAGGATTACAACTGAGTCAATAGTTTTACCTTTTTCGACCGTTTAGAACGTCGTCCAATATTGAAAAATCCGCTGGCGCGCCTGTTCGACTTTCGCTCGGCTTCGATAACCGATAGTGTTGATTTATCGCGGAGGGCATCGCTAAAAAACGAAATATTCCGAGAACACGAATGAAGAAACGACAACAGAACAGGTTTCATACTATCTGGGCTCTCCATTCGCTGGACATTTTGCCAGAGGGCATGAACCAGGGGCCCCCTGGTTCCGAACCAAGGTCAAGGTCGTATAGTGGAAAGCATGTATTTGCTCAGTGTGTCCAAAAAACAACATACTGACCGATTAGCTATTAGCTACCTCAGTCTCTTCAAAATATCAGAGAGGCAATAATGTCATCACAATACATAAAGTTTAATGTAAAAGTAATTTACATTTCATATCAACAGTATATTTATCTTTTACTTTTTACTATACATAAGTTTCGAAGACGAGGTTCTGGATCCGGTTTAAAAGGACGGTTCCGGTTTCTGTACATTTCGGGTCAGGGTTATTCCCTGATATATTACTGTAGGCTGAGTGGAAGACTTTGGGCTAATAAAACCGCCAGAGTTTCTTATTGATGATGCAACCTGAGCAGATTTTTTGGTCCAAGAAGAACCGGCCAAGTCGGAGATCTTCTGTCTAACAGTGTACAAAATGTGCTTAGGGTTACACCATATTTATAGAAACGTTATCGTAACATATGTTAAGCACTTACACAACAACTCTGAGTACCAGATTTATAATTTTGGAGCTGTGGTGAGAAAACCTTAAACGGTCTGTGTATGTTCAAACTTTATTTTGTGCTCCACTGGTATGCTTGCTGCGATGCGATGCTGTTTGCCCGCTATTCTCTGAATTCTCTCCATTCGCTGAAAATTTTGCCGGGCCCCTGTGGTTCCGAACCGGGGCGTGTCCGACTTTGGCAGGGGCATTTTGTCAAGAGAAAAACGGTTAAAAATCGTGTCAGAAACAGTGCCAAAACATTTTTGATTGAGAGAAAAACGATTTTGAAGCAAATTTTAACAAAATTTGTTAAATTTTTGGCTTCAGAACGGAATTTTAGCAGAAATTTTGATCAAATTTTTTGTACTTTGGACAGATTGGAAAGTAAAAAATTTTCCAAGAGGCAACCGCGGGAAGCCCAAAATTTTGCCAGGGAGCATGAACCGGGGGGCACCTGTTCTGTACCAGGGAGAACCGAAAAATGTCAGGGCCCCCAATTTGGAGAGCCCAGACTAAGAACGGTTTATTATGTTTATGCTACATCTGTCTGCTACGTTAGATGGCTTTTATCGGTATGGCACAGTACTCGCTAGAAATGAGTGCTGTTCGCTCCATAAATTCAATATGAGGCGTATAGATGTAATCGAAAATTTGGAGCGCTTTTTCAGATTTGTTCGAGAGTTGTTTGATTTATGTTCGACGTTCGTTCGTTCGGAAGGCGACACTCATTTTTGGCGAGTACTGTATGCTAAATCCTGGATAAAATTTTTTTCCGTAAAGGCACATTTAGGACCTACGACATTCTTCTGACAGCAACATTAAAACAAAATATTACGCCACTACAAGAAACTGCAGTACAATCAGTTCGACTGTCGTCCGAATATGACACAAAAATGGCAATTGCAAGCATAAAATAAAAAAATTGATTTTTTCATGAACAACCAGAATCGATACCTACAATGCTTACGAACTTTGACAGTGAGCATATCCAAATAATACCAACAGTTTACCATACAAGAGATGCACAATAGTACTAGTCAAACAGTGAGCAAAAAAATATTAACAGAATCCCAATTCTTCAAGCATAACCGGTTAATCTGGTCGTGCAACTCATGAAACCAATGCTACGCAGTACAAAATAAAAAAGTTACTTTAACCACTCATATACATTAATCGCCGCAATTTACCACAGGTCGCTCGCCTGCCAGTTGTGGCGAGTACATCTAGGTACTAGACATTCAGCGAACAGTACAATGAAACAAATATCTGCTCACCGATCAATTTCGCTAACAGTTGTAGTCAATGCACGCGATTTCGTGTATCCTCCATGCTGCTTTATGCCACCACCGCTGGCAGCCATAGCTCCAAAAGGATTCGCTCGAGGTGTCATCAATTGCCACATACTCAAAGGCGCAGCAGAATGGCGACCACTAGCAGCTACTGAAGCAGGAAACAATTTGGCGTCTGCCGAAGTATTCGATTGATTCGTTACGTTGACAGTGGCTTTTGTTGAATCTGGGTCGACTAGTGGCACTGTTACATCTAAAACATATTATTCATTTTGTCTTTGTCCGAAAACGCGGCAGAAATTAACATCGCTTTTTCAAGGAACGAGCGAGCACTGGTGTAACACCGTGCTTCGAGCAGAAAGTTTATCATGCTCACCATAAAGCCTACAGAATATATATCAATATACCAATATGCCAATACTTAAACTTTTTTGAGAAAACATAAATTTTTACGTGCAGGTACGTTACAGCGGCACTTTAAGGACACAATACTAAAATATGCTTGCGTATAGGTGATATGCACGATATACAGATTGTATATATAAATTATTACTAGTCGGTAGTGGAACCACATTTGTGAGCGGAGCTTGCGCTGTGGCATTACGAATGTACTCAATTTTATGTGCTTGTAACTACATTGCATAGGGCATAGGGCTTTATCATTGGTAAAAATATTATATTTGAATTCTTCGACCCAAAAAACCCTATAATGGTTTGATCGAAACGACTCTATTTCAATAAATAACACAAATATTGCAAGATTCTCTATTTTAGCTGCATAAAATTAAATAATTAGCTAATTAACCACTCAAAATTTTTTAATCCCAAATATCAGGTGCACACTCTGACATGATAGGCTTTCAAACAAAAAAAAGTTTTTTAAAATCCGTTTAGTGGTTCTTGAGATCCGTCGGACCGAACGAACGAACGAGCGAACGGACGGACATCGACCTTTTTACTCCCCGACAGAAAATATAAACGCTTCGCTCGGCTTCGCCGAGCTCCGCTCAATAAAGCTTAGGCAATATGTGTAGCGACATACAACGACATGCTATTCGTGGTCGTTAAGTTACATCACCGTAACATTATTAAAAGTTATCATAGTATCGTCGCAAAGATTAGTGGCAAAGGTTGAAGTTGTACTTTTCATGTCGAAGGAACGCATTTCTGCATATAATTTCGATTAAAAAAATTTGCCGTTTCATGCGTATTTTTATTAAAGAGCGTTCCAATTACTAGACTAAATTCTCGCGCTAAGATGTAACACACTGCCGGGTCTCGGTTGCCAAAATCCTGTGTATAAACGACATTTTGGTTTTCTTAACTTCACACGATATCCCAATACAGTAATTGAAACTCTAACCTTTGTCAAGATTTTCAAAGTGTAACAGTGTCAAGGGTTATCCCATGTTGGAAAAAATGAAGTAATATTATCAAAACTTTTAAAATTAAAAATGTATTATTAAGGGACATGAACATAGGGTTCTCAGTCACACGCGAAAATCCGCCCTTAATATTAAGGCCAATGCTATTTTTAAGGGAGGCAATTGTCATTTTCTTAGATATCAAATTTTTAGCAAAGTAATGGTGAGATCTGCCCCCCCTGGGATTTACGCTTATGTCCTTAGAGGAATGAAAATAATAAGAGTTGACTAAAAATGGGGGGAATAATAAAAACCGCAAAATTTTTGAAAACGGTACCGTATCCACAGGGCCGAAGAATGTGTGTGCACCAATACGATACGACGATAGCAGGACTAAATATTAAAATCACGTATATATCTATATACATCGACTGTTTTACTATTTAAAAATATGTGAACATCAGGACCGCGGTGACGGAGCCAGACCGTCCCGCCCTACCACCAGAACAGTATACACAACGGTATGCCGAGCTCCCACAATAAAACAGAAGAAATTCGAAATTTTAGAAGCAAACGTGGTATCCGTTGACGTCTGACTCTACCCGTAGAGCAGGAACCCGGGGGTAGAAGGATGCAAGGCGCACCTGCCCCCACCCAGAATTCAAGCGGTAGCGGAGGGCGGCACGTGCTTCGTTTAGCTTCCCCCAACGTAGAGAAAAAATACCGCAGATTTGCCAATCTGATATACATATTTCCTACTTTTTTTAATTTATCCACAATTTACGCCCGCTTTCCTGTGCGAAAATCATGCAGGGACCTCGCAAAGGAGTGAGGTAGGGCGGATAATAAGACGTAGACCAGCGAATTAGCTTTAAGCAGGACGTCACAACAGGAGTGGGCACGCGGCGGCCCCTCTTACTTTTAACTGACAAACGTGAAAAATTAGCTGATGAGTATTAAAAATGACGTCGAACGATCGCCCCCCCCACTTTTGATGAGCTTGCTATGTCCATGGGGTTTGGAAAGTAAATATGACTTCAGAAGGATATTCTGGCCCGGTATATTATGCGGTAAACACCCTTATCCCTTATGATCCACATATGCCCCAGATGTATTTTGTCACATCTTGCCCCTTACACGTGCTTTATCTTTGCAAGATAGCTTAAAAATAAATAACAGAGTATGCATTCGAAAAATAGAAAGAAATAGAAAAATTGTATAAGTGGGACTGATCATCGGACCTCAAGCTTTGCAAGCTTCTATGAATACGCCACGCGTGCATAAACAATAGCGCATAATACTGTTCTCCTGTTGGTGATGTGTTGTACCGTACCTGCACCAAATTTCGCAATATTTTTCTATGTGTTTATTTTAGCTATATAAGTATGTGATTTTGTTGGTATAGCAAACACTTTACATTTACCAGATGCTGGCTTAGTTTCCAATACAACACTTTTGTAGTATTATAACGTCTGGCACAGCTTTCATCAATCTCATTTCATACAATTAATAATACCTTCTGCTTTACAAACACGCATCATCACAAAGTTTTGGAATGTTATGCGGAGCTTAGCAGATTATTTCTAAAAATAAACCCATAGGCTATAAGTTTTAAATACAATACGCACAGATCAAGTTACACGCAATGGCTTGGACCATGTTGTTTATCGGCGATAATAACCATGTCGAAGCTTCTTTGATAATCCAATTATATAATATTACTCTTCCTCGTTGATCATTGAACGCCGTGTAATCAGCGCAGTCTTCATAAAATAAACAATATAGCTTGTGTTTGTTTTGAACGAACTCTACTTTTTTTATAATTTACAGGCACTGCCAAAAATGACTGCAATCTTTCGAAAGAACAGATTTTAACCGAATATCGAAGGTTTTCGAACTATGAAACAGTCGACTTCGAACGATTTATAACCGGCTCGAGCATGCTTCGAACAACTTTAAGTTACAAATTACGTTAACAGGTTTTATCGTGTGCCAATCGCGTGTAACGTGACTGGCGAACACTGCTCGAACAATGCAGCAGGATCATCAAACACAGCCAGAACAACAGTTTTTTTGAACGAACATTGAACAAGTGTGGAACGAACATCGAACAAATCTCATATGAATAGCAGCTATTTCAGACTGGGCTCCATTCTATTTCGGGTGAGAAAGAACAATCTATAAATAACGTCTTTTTTTGCAGTTTCTGATATTCACTTATCCCGACGGTGGGCAAAGCTTCGCCGCACAAAAATCGTAATGCCATAAATTCTAATTCCTTAAATGCCACAGATATTAACGCGGCGTAGTTTCTATAAATCGGGGGACATATATAATATTCAAATCAACAACAAAGTAATAACACATTCAATTTCGGTCAAATTATTTATTAAAGCTAACCAGTTGTACCTTCATATTGTGCTTTCCCAATCTTTTCAATAGACGGAGTTGACACGGACTTAAGACGAGCAGCCTTAAAGTCAAAATAAAAAATTATACGTTAAACCCGACCAAAAACATAGGTCATATTACTATAAAGGTTGCCTAATATATATAAACGCATAACGGCAAGTATCTGATTCCTACATTATTTGAAAATTGGATCGAGGACTTCAACACTAAAATTATCAAAATTCAACGTATGTCAATGTAAAGCAATAAAACAGTTTGTAAATCGCATCGAAAACGTTGCTAAAACGTGTTTGAAGTTAAAAGTAAACAGAATTTATTTCTTTTACAGCTTTAGAAAAATATTTTCTTGTGTCAACTGGGAGCTCTTTTCACCGGGGGAATTTGTGAGGAGGCATTGTACCATGAAGCCCCGAATTTTGACAGGAACGCGTTTTGAACCACAAGGAGGCGAAAATCCAAGGGCACCCTACTATTTGAAAAAATCAGGGTATGTTTCGAAATGTTTTATAAATAAGCGATATTTTCAATTTTCTGCCAAAAATTTATAACAACAATGATTGTACTGTAATTACGCTAGATACAGTGTTTATCTTGTGACTTATTTTAGCCGCGTCAAAATACACAGATATAAGGGATAATGTAACGATACAAAAACGCGATACCCTCCAGAAATGAACGCTAATAGCTCGATATTCGCTCATTGCTCACACTATATAATGCGGGAACAACTGCAATATGCGCCCACGAAGATAGTTATAATAAATTTAACGCTGTTTTGATTTGGGATGCCAAACCCAATCGCGTTTGACATTTCCCGAATCAATACGACTCGATTTGAATGGGTTTGTTAAGGTAATTGTCGCTTTAAATCGGCTGATCCCAAATGACTTCGCCCCAAATTAATTTGGCGCCCAAATATCACTTCAATTCACGCTGTTTGGGTGTTCGACGTTCTTTGTTGAACGGAGCTCGGCGAAGCGTTTTTATTTTCTGTCGGGGAGTAAAAAGGTCGATGTCCGTCCGTTCGCTCGTTCGTTCGTTCGGTCCGACGGATCTCAAGAACCACTGAACGGATTTTAAAAAAAAAACTTTTTTTTGCTTGAAAACCTATCATGTCAGAGTGTGCACCTGATATTTGGGATAAAAAATTTTGAGCGGTTAATTAGTAATTAGCTAATTAGTTAATTTTATGCAGCTAAAATAGAGTATTTTGCTATATTTGTGTTATTAATTGAAATAGAGTCGTTCCGATCAAATCATTATAGGTTTTTTGGGTCGAAGAATTCAAATATAATGTTTTTACCAATGATAAAACCCTATGCAATGTAGTTACAAGAACATAAAATTGAGGACATTCGTAATGCCATAGCCCAAGCTCCGCTCACAAATGTAGTTCCACTACCGACTAGTTTTTAAACTTTTATCTAGAAACTAGCACGGCGGGAATTACGAATTTAACCATTTCAAGAGAAAGAGGGAAAGTAGACACTTCTGTTCGGCAACTCACCACAAATACGATTTGAAACATTTTCAAATAAAATTGGGTTAAATCATTCCGAATCGGCCGATTTAAAACATTTCTCGGAGCAAGTCAATTATATAGATTCGTTTTAAATCAGAAAAAAATTAAACCCGATTGGTTTTGGCACCCCAAACCAAGACGGCTTTTAATTGTAACCTTCTTCGTGGGCACATCTTACTCCCAGCTCCCGCATAACACTGGCTTCTCCAAACTAGCAAAATTATACCGAAGAACAGCAGCCGGGAGTCGCAATACCTCCAGTTCAACCGGCGGGAGACCATGAAGAACTATAACTGTCGCAAATCGCACAATATGCGTAACAACGGACTGCAATTACAGATGTCTAGAAAGAGGAAATGTTACCGATTTTTAACCCCAGGGGAAAAACTTGAGAAATTTTTTGGTCAAACGAAGGAAAATTCGCACATTTTACAGTCCATTTGGGAAAATTTTGCTTTTCGCAGCGCAGAAAACAGCCTGGCGGAACCTGGAGGACATGGATTGGGGTAAGGTCAAAAGTTACCTGGGGGCAAGAACTGGGAGAGAACCTGGGGATGTCGAAACAGTTAGAACCCGTCCCATATTTGGAGAAGCCAGTAACACTGTTCGCTTGCTAGGATTTAGAAACCATTTCTGGCGCGTGCTGCTGCAAATAAAAGCAAAAATAATTTGCTCAAGAACCAATTATGTAGCTATAAATTTCAACTGCGGCCACTGCTGAATAATTCACTTGGCAGCCTGTGAAGTAAAATACGTAAAAATAGACCAGACAGGATTCAAACACTGATTTCAATTAGTGGTATGACTACAAGAAAGGAATATTGGCGACAATTTATTTAGAACCTGACAATGGAAAAGTCTATATTATAACTAAGCTACATGAAAAAGCACATATTTGGGGCCGTCAAACTGTGCTTTTTGACTACTGTTTTTGCATAAAACGTCTTTGGAAAACACGAAAATTCACCTTTTTTATACGACAGTAGTCCGCCCAATGAAACACTAAACCCGAGTTACTCACGTTGTACAAAACAATCTTAGGAAAACACGGTACGTCACTTCTTTGACGCAATATAATTTTCAGTTGTGTGTCTACAATCTAAAATGCATTTACCTTATACGACAGTACACCAGGCGTCAGCGGAAATATGGGCGTTGGTGGTGAAAGCGCAGGAGGAGGCACCGTATGGACCCGAGCCAAACTTTTAACAACACCATTCTGTTTGCCATTTTCATTGCTGGCCGGAGGAGATGTAATGGATGAAGTACCTGACGATGGAATGTAGTGTGATTTTGGTCTGTCACGCCTGAACGGCGACGAAAGCGAACTTTTTCGTATTTCGACAATCGATGTATTCGTCGGATCAGCGATCATTTGTTGCGTTTGCTGTCGCGATTCACTACTTTGAGATGATGCTTTCTCGCTTGATGATAACATTGACTCGGACGATAACGGACCTCTACGTGAGCCTGTGGTTAGAAGGCTGCTCGGAGACGAAGACGACGTTTCGATCATCGAATGACCTCGGTCACGACGAGTTAAATAACGAGGAACTATTGGAATGCTCACACTAGGCGACGGACTGTCGGTGCTATACGAACCTGGAGTTGAAGTGCAGGGCGGTGGTGCACCCGAATTACGATTACCGGTATCGATTGCGACTTGATTCTTAAAATATTAAAAATCAACTTAATTTAGCGAAAATCCTGTTCGCGAGTATTTTAATTGCACATTATGGTAATAATATCGATGGGATATAAATGTTTACGTAAATAGCTTTTTGGATCATTCACTGCTTTAGTTAGTTGTAGCGAAAATGACATCCATCCTCAAGTGTCGTCGCGTCATCGATTATTTTGATATATTCAAGAAGTCATAACGGAACATTTACGAAAGTTTATGCTTTTATCACCGTAAAACTACGCTAAACGATATCAACAATGCACAACAGATATTATATCAAGAAACTGTACCTAAATGGAAGCACATTTACTTCGTCCACAGTTACTTTATCACAATGGTGTTGAAAGATACACGTACCGCAAAATTTTTTACAAAGAGCACCTAAACGTACTTTATCTTCAAATGATCGGTTAATTGCAGCTGCGGTTTCAGATTCGGATACCGATACGCGTCGTTGAAACATACTATTCTGATTTGAAGCTGATACTACATCAGGAGTCGTGATCATAGTAGCACCTACTTCACGATCCGAAGCCCCGCATATGATACTGTCGCTGCTATGCGACGATCCATGAACTAAGTCGTAATAATCTTCTTCTTGCGAAACAGATGACGACTTTTCACGGACATGTCCCAACGAAATACTTGCTGCGTCGGTAGCATCAAATTTGATGATATCACCGATATTTTGCATCAAACACGGAGATTTCGGCTGACAGGACTGCAGAGCTGTGGTACTTGACGCAACCGCTGCAACTAAAGAAGGCGGAGTCAACCGGCGGCCCTTGCTGTTTTTATTACGATGTCGCTTTTTGCGGCCAATTTTAGGTATACTGGTCGCCGCTCCGGAAATCGAAAAATGATGTCCCGGTGGTGGCTTCTGGTGCCGCACAGCCGCGTCGGCCTCAAGTATATACGTGCCATTACCGTCAACGACAATGTTTGTCACAACTGAGTCAGCCGTGTTATTCGAAATCTGACTACCGATATTATTGCTTCTACGTGGCAGATCATTGTTACGATCATCAGTTATTTGTGGCGCACCCACACATTCAGCTATATTCGACATCTGCACTTGATCACCATTCGGTATCACAATTCCGTCTATAATTGTTACTTCTGCGCGGTTCGTATCGTCATGAACAGATGACGACACGACCGTGGCTGCTGACAAAAGATTACTAATAATGCTAGTCGACGTAGTGATTTCCTCTTCACCTTCTTCAATGACCGACAACTCTAAACCGTTTCCGCTTGGTGGGGTGCCTCCGGAAGCAGTCCCGGTTACTGGTATCGATAGAAGGCCACTTGTAGTTGGCGGGCGTGAAGAAGCGACTTTTTTGCTGCCACAACCGGTTGTAACTGCAGAAGTTTTTCCATTATTAGCCACCTGGTAAAAATAGGTACTAGTAAACGTAATAAATTACAAAAAGAGAGAGGAGCAACAGGCAAAGTATTTGGTATCTTATTTGTGTATGCATGTATTTCAACTAAATATTTAATCAATTTATAAGTATCACGTTTTAGGCAATTGATGTCAAATCCACCATACCAAATGCTCGCTAACTAAAAATAATAGCTAATTAGTAACATCAAGAGTGCATTAGGGAAGAGTATGACACTTCCCTGCACTCACACGTAAGCCCATGTTTGATGATATGGGCGTTTTCAAACTGACCCTCCAGATTCTGGGCGAGGTAGGTCGGACCCTCTCCCAGTTTTTGGGGGAGGTCGGTTGAACCAGCGGCTGCTTATAACCCGAAACCAGAAACCGTGGGAGGGGGGTCAGTGCATCGCGCCCCCCCCCCCAAAAACTTGGGGAGGGGGTCAGGCCGAAAACACCCGTATCATCAAACACAGGCTTATGTGTGAGTGCAGGGAAGATGTCTTCCCTAATGCACTCTTGGTAACATCAACCAATTGGCTAATTAATTAACTAATTAGCACTCAATATAAAATCACAAAACTTCAAAAGCGACATATTCATGATCAGCGACGTCGAAAACACCAGAGCGCAACAAATTAGCAATTTTAAAATTTTGCATAAAATTAACTAATTAGCATATTATTTTTCATTTCTGAGAACTTTGAAAATTTTCAAAAAATTAGCTAATTAATTATTGCTGACACGCTTAGCTAAATACTATTTAACTGATGCAAATTTTGACAAAATCTATTATGTCTTGCACCTGTCCGTTAATAGGCCTTTCAAACAAAAATAAGTTTTTTAAATCGGCCCAGTAATTATTGCAGAATTGACAGACACACGATGCCGAATTTTCCCCCTCTGACGAAAACAAAAAATACTGAAATGTAACAGCAATTTTCAAATAAGTGGAAAATATTACATTTTTATGTATGCCAGATGGGTTTAACAAATGATGTTTCAACGTGAGATTCATTTTAGTTTATTAACAGAGCAGAAACGACAAAAAAACTTTAAAATATGTAAATAAATGACGCTCAAAACACATCCTATTTATTTATGCTATATTTCAAAAGAATAATTAATTTTTTTCAAGATTGTAGTCGCTACTTATAAACCATACAAATAGTGTAGCTATTTTAATATGCCTCAAATAACCGTTTCAATATTACTGTTTCTTTTACGGCTTTAGGAATTATTAAACCCGCTCCGGATCGTCTCCATGGCTCACTCGGTCACTACAAATGTAGCCGCGTATTGATACATATTAACCTTGTTTGCATAATATTTAATTTAATTTCTAAGGTTCAAGCCATACGCGCCGATGTGCCAGATAATACAGCACCTCCCCAAACCGAACGGTCAACACTTCAAAACAAAGTTACATGCTGGAACTGCTTACTAAGCGACCAACAAATGACACAATCAGCGATGAGACATCATGCTGCACACTGATATGAATATAGTAGGGTTAGCATAACGCACTGTACCGGACTATATGTGTATGAAGTCCATGAGTGCACACACCCAGAGGGACAAAAGCCGAAGAAAAAATTCTTCCGCGCCAAACAAGTAAGCGAAGCGGCAAAAGTTTTCCTTTTCTGCTCATTGAAATAAAAAATGATGAGCATATCTGTTAATATAAAAGGATGTAATTCTACATTATGATTATACAACAATGAGAAATATGAAACGGGACAAACGAAGCCAGCGGAGTTTCCACTGAGGGCGCTAGGGGGAAAATCATGAAAATTTTTTGTCTGTAGCTGTCATTCATAACTCCTCTTCGAATGGACAGATTTCAGCAATTTTTTGTTCGATATTAAAAGTGATGACGATGTGCCCTTTAATTGAACGCGAACAGCTGCGACCCCTCTTAAGCTGTCAAAATGGCAAAAAACATGTTTCAAGGATTGTTTGCCAAATCCGGCAATATCCAGCGACAGAGGCTTGAATGGAGACCACAACACAGAATCATCTCAACTTTGCAGACTACGGCTTATTTGTGGGACCACTCCCTGGGCCTGAACATGGTTCATCGACCCTCTGCCAGAAATAGCGATTTTTCAAATTCTGCCGTGTTATTGCTCGTTTTTACCTTAGAATGAGTGCATTATTAGGTTATTAAGCACGCTGGCTACGATGGTTTTGCTACCTAGAGTCCAACTTGACTATATTATTCGAGTTGACTTTTTAGACTTGACCTTTTCTTGGGGTTTCAAGTGTTTTTGGTAGACGAACCCGATTTCAAAATGTAGTTCAATATTTGGCTCAGTATCTATTGCGTGCAGGGCATACATAATGGTCCATATATTGGTATATCTTAAGGCTGAATACACTGATTTCGTTATCTTGTCCACGGTGCATATTTCGTGACTGTCCAATGGTTTAGGGCCAATGAACCCGATTTCCAGAAAATAGTCGGTCTTCGGAAGTTTGGTACATGACATCAAAGATAGTCTATACAGACGTTTTCCGGTAAGCTGAATACGAAGGTTTCGTTGATGAGTTGCCAGTTATGTTCGGTGGGTTTAGGGTCCAGGAGGATTTAGGGTTTTCAATGGGTTCGTGGTTCACGAAGATTTAGGACGGTGTATTCATTAAACACAGCCTGTTACAGGTGATTAAACAAAATAACTTAAAAAAGAACCCACGCTCCTTCCGTTTCACCCTCGCATGCGAGTTACTAGTAATATTCTATTGCCAAAAAACTAAGTTCGCTACATATAACATGTAAATGCATCGTTTTTCATGCGATTAAACTTATGTATATATTAGATTCTCAAAATCTACCCGGCCAAAAAATAGCAGTGATAAGGTGATATCCACAAAAAATAGCAGTGATAAGATGATATCTAAATAATGTAATTTAAAATGCAAAATTATAAAGTATAAACCCATAACAATCTACCTGGTCGACTACGGTTTTAGGATTTTCACAGTTTTGCAGCAAATCAACACTACGGTCCCCATTGGCGTCCAAAAATTCATCAGTACCATCGTCTTCCAGAAACAAATTGCACTCTTGGGTTGCACTCGAAGTAGCCGATTCTTCTTGTGATTGAATAGTATTAATTTTCAACGAATTCAACTTGCTCTGACCAGATTTCGTTTCATTGATTTTAAAAGAAAGGTTCTCTGACATACTTAACGGCCTTAAGCTACTGTATGTTGAAATAGAGTATTCGTCATCTTTTAGTCTAACTGACGGTGCTGTGTCTATGCAAATAGCGGCTGGTGCTACCGCATGTGGACGGTTCGAAGAAGCATAGGTTAAATCTGGGACGAGGACGGACAGTGACAGTTCTGAAGCTGAAATCGACCGCGGGGTGCATCCGTCGACTCCATGTGTCGAACAACGACGAGAATGGATTCCAGAGTCAGATATGTCCTGAATAATAATAATAATAATTGCATACCTTAGTAATACTTTCCCTTCCCCAAAAATGTTCCCATACAAATAGCGTAAATGGTTAGATCATGCACATTACTCATTATGCCATAAGACATTGTTCGAAATGTACGATATGCATAGTTGCTATCAAGTGCATTATGAGCAGTCGCGGACAAAAGTAAGTGCATGGACGCGTACGGATGAAACTGCATCCGTCCCTTCCATACACACTACCAGACGCAACCCCGTCCGTCGTCGTATTCGTTCGGCTGCGTCTGCACCCGTCCGCTATCTCCATTAACGCTTGTTCGTGGCAGTACGGTGCCTCAAATTAATTTGTCCTGCCGCAGATTTCTGTATGCTGTAACAAACGAATCAGTTGCCCAAATTAGCCAATTTTAATGTGGTCTCACGGATACATTATTTTACGGTATCCCCAGTTCAATTGAAAGAATTGCCTCCAGGTCTTTTCGACTCCCCCAGTTCCGATCTCGGAGATTGGCCAAGGATAATTTGGGCAGTTTGGAGAAACCCAAACATACATTAATCGAAAATATCAAACTGTCGCAAACTTTTCTCAATAGTAGCACACAGTCTGACCAATGACAGCTCCCACATTTCAAATTCAAAAATAATAAACACCATAATTGAGTTCAGACTGCTCAATGCTTCGTCTCATTTTACCGGCATAAAATTTATCCTTATCTAGCTGGCAGAGAATAACCGGACCCGGAACCAGCAACCGGAACCGTCCATTTAAACCGGATCCGGAACCTGGTCTTCGAAACGTATATAGTAAAACAGATAAAGGAAGAAACGTAGGTACAGTGGATGTAATGTGTTAAAAATAACTTTTACATTATTGTGATGGCATTATTGCCTTTTCTGAACTTTAAAGAAACTGAGGAAGCTAAATAATGCTCATTTATCTATCAATGTCAGTTTTTAGACCCCCAGAGCAAAAAAATGCCTTCCACTATACACCCTTGCGTATATTTTGTCAAAACGAATATGCTTATAACGTATAGAGCGTAGAATAAATACTTTCGCTCTGTAGAAGAAGCACTTTCGCTCTGTTTGCAGTCGCCTCCCTTTACTACATATACGTTTGTTACATGTTATTCTGCAGGAAACTTGACATTATTGGTTTATATGATTTTAAGATAGAATAATAGAAGGTATATACTATAATTTTTTGATTAGTGGTCACAGACACTGTTTAGGGTAGCGTTGGGCAATCAGTGTCCGTCAGTTAGATGATAATGATGATAACTTTCTAATGATAATGCTATAAATGAAACCAACTGTTATAATGCTAGCACAGTTTCAACGAATACAGTTCATTGCCAAGGACGCAGTTTCTGGCTGCGTTGCAGATGTTACTTTACTTCAATGTTGACTGATTTACAAATTTTGAAAGCGCACAGGCTTGTACTTGACGCAATTTATGTTAGCCAAGCTTACGCTAAGCACTTCTACATAATCCATACTCTGTTACCGAGTTGGATGGTTTAATTCGAACATACCCCGCAAACTTCTGAATGTGTAAAATAGCTGCTACAAACATCGACCTGGCTTTGTTTTGTTAACAAACTCCTGCAGGTTAACATAAAAATTCCTGCTGAAATTATGTGTCCGACTTACGTTTCACACTGTAAAATGCTGAGTTAATCTTTTCTTTTGCTTGGTAGTATTGGAACTTGATCATTGTGTATATATTAAATTATGTTTGGACCACAGATGAAGCAAAAATGTGGAAAACTTCTTACAAAATGTTTTAAACCGTAATTCCGGTTCCGGTATGGATTTTGCCCTTTGCAGGAACCGCAACCGGAACATGATTTTCGCCGGAACCGGAATTCCGATTACTCCCTGCTAGCTGACTAATATTGTTTCTAGCAGAACTTCAATGCGACTGAAAAACATGTGTTGTTACGAGTAGATGCAAATTTATATCAGTGCTGCAATACCATCAAAGTATTAAATCCGGATTAAAGTTTTTTTAATTTTTTAGTTATAATAGTTTTTTAATATTTAGATAGGAACAAAATTTAAAATTTTTTTAATTTTGAATAAAATAATTTTTTAATTTTTGTAAGGAACAAAAATTATACATTTAGCGAACAGCTAACAAACGCGTTTATTTTTGACGAGTACTGTAAATATAGCATCATGTTTAATCAGACTACTTACCGTGCATTTGTGGTTTTCTGAAAGACATGGATAAGACCGCGAGCGCACACTGTGACAAGTTATCATTTCTGCGTTACATTTAATCTTGAGTCCGCGGTCGCTTCGACGACCCTGGTGCTAAACAATCAAAAACTCGAAACATTATTACATATATTTTTCGTTCACAGTGTATGAATGAATAAGTGTATAAATCCCATGTTCATGAAACACATTTTTTTCTTTCGAAAATAATGTAAATTGGATAAACAGCAACATCAAAACAGGGTATTGATTATTGTTGGCCTGTCCACACTGAGGGGGTGGGTTGGGGAGATGCCGCCAATGTTCTTGACATTTTCCCCATGTCCTCCCACCACTCGGCCGAAACCCCTATGTTCCACTAAACCCAAAATTTTTATGTCTCAAATTATGTTTTCTATATGGAAATATTTTTAAAACATTAATTACCACTATTTCTAATGCTAAAGCGTCGTTTTGTAGCTTGAAAATACTTGCCCGGTCGTAAAACTACATGAAAATTTGAAAATATTTAGCGTTTTAAACAAAAACTGTCCCCCCCCTTGAGATGTACCCCGAGAATGACTATGGGGCCCCCAAAGATTCCTCCTCTCTTCATAGGGTTGTGGACAAGCCAGGGTTTTATCATGTCAAGATTTTGGTCAGTCCTTACTTTTGGACAAAATTATAACAATCTCGAAAGTGGTGTGCACAGTGTTTGTGGATGTGGTGAAAGTTAAATAAACAAATGTTCTGTTTCGAGATTTAGCTATTTATGAAAAATGAAAATGCTAATGGAAATATACAGATAGAACGCAGCGAGTAACTGCATATGCAAGTATGCATGCAAAAAATTTAGATTTCTATGCGACAGAAGTCGGCTTAAGTTATAAATTTTTTGGGCTGACGCCTTTTTAAATTTGGATTTTCTACCGCGAAATCTCAAATAACCATGTATTCAGGCAGTAATTAACATCCGAATACATATCAACTCGATGTAATTATCACCCATAGCACTATGTCTAAATATTGTTAGAAGTGGTTACAAATCTTGTAAATCCCAACCTAAACCATGTTGGACAGACAAGCAGAATAATTTTTAAAACTAGTACCTCTATCGAGATTGCAGAACGTAGTAAAGCATAGGTACGCCTACGCCTTTTGAGTGCACAGCCAATCAGCTCTCGATAGCATAGGTCGATATGCTATATGTGGATATCGCACAATACCGCACAAGTTACAACAAAACTAGCACCGGCAATAAAGGCGTGTTCACACGCTCAAACTTTTTGCTCAAATTTGGATTAAAATTTGAGCTCAGATTTTGATCAAAATTTGAAAGCATTTTTTTGAATTTCTATCAAGTTTGAACGTGTGAACGCTGTTCAAACTTTTCACGAATATTCCTGTAGCCAATCATGGACGACATGTATTGCCTGAAAAAGTTTGATCTCAAATATTAATCTCGAATTTTAAAATATCGCAATTTTTATTTAAAAATCACCATCAAATTTTGAGCTCAAAATTTGAGCAAAAAGTTTGAGCGTGTGTACACGCCTTAAATTTCCCAAGCCTCCAAGTACAAGCTATCAGCCCCCCAGGACATAATAGTAAAACTAGGAATTTTGGGTCGATGAACTATGGCTGCGCCATACCTCCGTACCCCGTAGAATCATGGATCGCGGAGCAAAATCAACACAAACAATGAGCTTGCCATGCCCGAAAACCCCCAAGTAAAACTTTTCAACCGTCCAGTACGTCAGAACAAATTTTCGAATTTTGGGTCGAGGAACCATACGGGGGTGTCACACTTCAAACCCCATGAACTGGAGTCTTAATCAAAAAAAACAAAAAAGAGGCATCGGCATTTATCATTTTACTATGAAATGAAACCAAACAAACAAAAAACTTCGAAAGTTAAGACAAAAATAGTCTTGTTTCCGTGAAAGGTACTAAAATGAGGTAAAAAATCTTTATTTTGCTCTCTGACCCCGAACCTTTGGGGCACCATACCCCCGTCCCGTACCCATGTATCACAGAGCAAAACCAACACCGGCAATGAGTCTCCCATGCCTGAAATCCCCCAAATGAAATTTTTCAGCCGTCCAGGACATCAGAACAAATTTTCGAATTTTGGGTCGAGGAAGCACACGGGGGTGTCATACCTAAAACCCCATGAACTGGAGCCTTCATCGAAAAACAAAAAAGGACCATCAGCATTTATCATTTTATTATGAAATGAAACCAAGCAAACAAAATTGTTTCCGTGAAGGGTACTAAAATGTGGTAAAAATCTTTATTTTGCTCTCCGACCCCGAACTTTTGGGGCATCATACCCCCGTACCCATGGATTAAAGAGCAAAATCAACACCGGCAATGAGTCTCCCATGCCTGAAATCCCCAAATGAAACTTTTCAGCCGTCCAGGACATCAAAACAGATTTTCGAATTTTGGGTCGAGGAACCACACGGGGGTGTCATACCTCAAACCCCATGAACTGGAGTCTTAATCGGAAAACAAAAGAGACATCGGCATTTATCATTTTACCATGAAATGAAACCAACAAACAAAAAAATTCGAAAGTTAAGACAAATATAGTCTTGTTTCCGTGAAGGGTACTAAAATGAGGTAAAAATATTTATTTTGCTCTCTGACCCCGAACCTTTGGGGCACCATATCCCAGTACCCATGGGTCACAGAGCAAAACCAACACCGGCAATGAGTCTCCCATGCCTGAAATCCCCCAAATGAAACTTTTCAGCCGTCCAGGACATCAGAACAAATTTTCGAATTTTGGGTCGAGGAACAACAAGGGTGTGTCATACCTCAAACCCCATGAACTAGAGCCTTAATCAAAAAACAAAAAGAGGCATCGGCATTTATCATTTTACTATGAAACCAAACAAACAAAAAAATTCGAAAGTTACGACAAAAATAGTCTTGTTTCCGTGAAGGGCACTAAAATAAGGTAAAAATCTTTATTTTGCTCTCTGACCCCGAACATTTCCGTGAAGGGTACCAAAATAAGGTAAAATCTTTATTTTGCTCTCTGACCACTAACATTTGGGGCACCATACCCCCGTACCTATGGGTCACAGAGCAAAACCAACACCGGTTATGAGTCTCCCATGCCTGAAATCCCCAAATTTAACTTTTGAGCAATCCAGGACATAAGAACAAATTTTCGAATTTTGGGTCGAGGAACCACACGGGGGTGTCATACCTAAAACACCATGAACTGGAGTCTTAATCGAAAAACAAAAAGAGGCATCGGCATTTATCATTTTACTATGAAACCAAACAAACAAAAAAATTCGAAAGTTAAGACAAAATAGTCTTGTTTCCGTGAAGGGTACTAATATAAGGTAAAAAATCTTTATTTTGCTCTCTGACCCCGAACAATTGGGGCACCATACCCCCGTCCCGTACCCATGGATCACAGAGCAAAACCAACACCGGCAATCAGTCTCCCATGCCTGGAATCCCCAAATGAAACTTTTCAGCCGTCCAGGACATCAGAACAGATTTTCGAATTTTGGGTGGAGGAACCACACGGGGGTGTCATACCTCAAACCGCATGAACTGGAGTCTTAATCGGAAAACAAAAAAGAGATATCGGCATTTATCATTTTACCATGAAACCAAACAAACAAAAAAATTCGAAAGTTAAGACAAAAATAGTCTTGTTTCCGTGAAGGGTACTAAAATAAGGTAAAATCTTTATTTTGCTCTCTGACCCCGAACATTTGGGGCACCATACCCCCTTACCCATGGGTCACAGAGCAAAACCAACACCGGCTATGAGTCTCCCATGCCTGAAATCCCCCAAATGAAACTTTTCAGCAGTCCAGGACATCAGAACAAATTTCCGAATTTTGGGTCGAGGAACCACACGGGGGTGTCATACCTAAAACACCATGAACTGGAGTCTTAATCGAAAAACAAAAAAGAGGCATCGGCATTTATCATTTTACTATGAAATGAAACCAAACAAACAAAAAAATTCGAAAGTTAAGACAAAAATAGTGTTGTTTCCGCGAAGGGTACTAAAATGAGGTAAAAATCTTTATTTTGCTCTCTGACCCCGACCTTTTGGGGCACCATACCCCCGTACCCATAGGTCACAGAGTAAAACCAACACCGGCAATGAGTCTCCCATGCCTGAAATCCACCAAGAGAAACTTTTCAGCCGCCCAGGACGTCAGAACAAATTTTTGAATTTTGAGTCGGGGAACCATTGGGGCACCATATATACCTCAAACCCATAACTCTAGAACCGGAGCCTTAATCGAAAAACAAATAAGAGGCATCGGCATTTATCATTTTACTATGAAATAAAACCATACAGCGAAAAAAATTCGAAAGTTAAGACAAAAATAACCTTGCTTCCGTGAAGGGTACTAAAATGCCGTCCAGGATAGAGCAAATTTTCCAATTTTGGGTCGAGGAACAAGGGGGTGTCATCCTCAAACCGCATGAACTGGAGTCTTAATCGGAAAACAAAAAAAGAGATATCGGCATTTGTCGTTTTACCATGAAACCAAACAAACAAAAAAATTCGAAAGTTAAGACAAAAATAGTCTTGTTTCCGTTAAGGGTACTAAAATAAGGTAAAATCTTTATTTTGCTTTCTGACCCCGACCTTTTGGGGCACCATATCCCCGTACCCTTGGGTCACAGAGCAAAACCAACACCGGCAATCAGTTTTCCCATGCCTCGCCAAATGAACTTTTTCAGTGTAGATAACAAATTTTCGAGTCGAGCCACACGGGGGCGCTATAACCCCATAACGAGCCTTAATCAAAAAGCAAAAAGAGCATTCGCATTTTACTATGAAACCAAACAAACAAAAAAGTGAATACAAAAATAGTCTTTTCCGTGGAATGGTATTAAAATAAGGTAAAACTCTTTATTTTGCTCTATAACCCGAAATAGGGTACCGTACCCATAGGTCACAGAGTAAAACTAACAGCGGCAAAAATGTCCAACGGGTGAAACTCCACCAAGCAGGTTTTCAAATCCGCCCATCTGGGCCACCCTTCAATATATACCTCAAACCCATAACTCTAGAACCTGGGAGCCTTAATTGAAAAACAAATAAAATAGCATCGGCATTTATCATTTTACTATGAAATAAAACCATACAGCGAAAATTCGAAAAGTTAAGACAAAAATAACCTTGCTTCCGTGAAGGGTACTAAAAAAATGCCTGTCCAGGATAGAACAAATTTTCGAATTTTTTTGTTTGTTTGGTTTCATGGTAAAATGATAAATGCCGATATCTCTTTTTTTGTTTTCCGATTAAGACTCCAGTTCATGCGGTTTGAGGATGATATCTCGTGTGGTTCCTTGAAAATTTAAAATTCGAAAATTTGTTCTATCCTGGACGGCATTTTAGTACCCTTCACGGAAGCAAGGTTATTTTTGTCTTAACTTTTGAATTTTTTTCTCTGCATGGTTTTATTTCATAGTAAAATGATCCAAAATTGCCGATGCCTCTCTTTTTTGTTTTTCGATTAAGGCTCCGGTTCATGTGGTTTGAGGTATGGTACCCCCGTCGCTCCTTCACCAAAAATTCGAAAAATTGAGCTGACGTCCTGGGCGGCTGAAAAGTTTCACTTGGGGGTTTTCGGGCATGGGAAACTCATTTCCGGCATTGGTTCTGCTCTGTGACCCACGGTGCTATGGGTACGTGGGTATGGCTCCCCCAAGATTTGGGGTCAGAGAGCAAAATAATGGTTTTTACCTCAGTTCAGTACCCTTCACGGAAGCAGGGTTCTTTTTAACTTAACTATCGACTATTTTCTTTGCTTGGTTTTATTTTATAGTAAAATGATAAATGCCCATTCCTCTTTTTTATTTTTCGACTAAGGCTCCGGTTCATGGGGTTTGAGATATGGCACCACCGTCGCTCGTCGACCAAAAATTCGAAAATTTCTGCTGACGTCATGGGCGACTGAAAAGTTTCACTTGGGGGTTTTCAGTCATGGGTTACTCATTGCCGGTGTTGGTTTTGCTCTGTGACCCATGGACCTATGGGTAGAGGGGTACGGCACCCCCAAAGTTCGGGGTCAGAGAGCAAAATAGAGGTTTTTAACTCAGTTCAGTACCCTTCACGGAAGTAGGGTTATTTTTTCCATAACTATCGACTATTTTCTCTGCTTGGTTTTATTTCATGGTAAAATGATAAATGCCGATTCCATTTTTTTGTTTTTCGATTAAGGCTCCGGTTCATGTGGTTTGAGGTATGGCACCCCCGCCGCTCCTCGACCAAAAATTCGAAACATTGAGCTGACGTCCTGGGCGGCTGAAAAGTTTCACTTGGGGGTTTTCAGTCATGGGTTACTCATTGCTGGGGTTGGTTTTGCTCTGAGACCCATGGTTCTGTGGATACGGGGGTATGGCACCCCCAAGATTTGGGGTCAGAGAGCAAAATAAAGGTTTTTACCTCAGTTCAGTACCCTTCACGGAAGCAGGGTTCTTTTTAACTTAACTATCGACTATTTTCTTTGCTTGGTTTTATTTTATAGTAAAATGATAAATGCCGATTCCTCTTTTTTGTTTTTCGACCAAGGCTCCGGTTCATGAGGTTTGAGATATGGCACCACCGTCGCTGCTCAACCAAAAATTCGAAAATTTCTGCTGACGTCATGGGCGGCTGAAAAGTTTCACTTGGGGGATTTCGGACATGGGTTACTCATTGCCGGTGTTGGTTTTGCGCTGACACATGGTTTCATGGACGGGGTATGGCGCCCCAAGGTTCGCGGTCAGAGAGCAAAATAAAGGTTTTCCCCTCAGATTAGTGTCTTTCACGGAAGCAAAGATATTTTTATCTTAACTTTCGAATTTATTTCTCTGCTTGGTTTTATTTCATAGTAAAATGATAAATGCCGATGCCTCTTTTTTGTTTTTAGATTAAGGCTCCGGTTCATGGGGTTTGAGGTATGGCACCCTCGTGGTTTTTTGACACAAAATTCGAAAATTTGTTCTGCCGTTCTGGGCGGTTGAAAAGTTTTCCTTGAGGGTTTTCGGGCATGGCAAACTTATTGCTGGTGTTGATTTTGCTCTACGATCCATGGTTCTGTGGATACGGGGGTATGGCACCCCAAAGATTTGGGGTCAGAGAGCAAAATAAAGTTTTTACCTCAGTTCAGTACCCTTCACGCAGGGCTCTTTTTAACTTAACTATCGACTATTTTCGTTTGTTGGTTTTATTTTATAGTAAAATGATAAATGCCGATTCCTCTTTTTTTGTTTTTCAACCAAGGCTCCGGTTCATGAGGTTTGAGATATGGCACCACCGTCGCTGCTCAACCAAAAATTCGAAAATTTCTGCTGACGTCATGGGCGGCTGAAAGTTTCACTTGGGGATTTCCGGACATTGGTTATTCATTGCGGTGTTGGTTTTGCCTTGACACGTGGTTTCATGGACGGATTATGGCGCCGAGGGCTTCGCGGTCAAGAGCAAATAAAGGTTTTCCCTCAGATTAGTGTCTTTCACGAGAAGCGAGATATTTTTGATCTTAACTTACTTCGAATTTATTTCTCTGCTTGCCCGGTTTTTATTTTCATAGTAAAATGATAAGTGCCGATGGCCTCTTTTTGTTTTTAGGTTAAGACTCCGGTTCATGGGGTTTGAGGTATGGCACCCTCGTGCGTTTTTTTGACACAAAATTCGAAAATTTGTTCTGCCGTTCTGGGCGGTTGAAAATTTTCCTTTGAGGGGTTTTCGGGCGTGGCAAACTTATTGCTGGTGTTGATTTTGCTCTACGATCCATGGGTACGGGACGGGGGTATGATCCCCCAAAGGTTCAGGGTCAGAGAGCAAAATAAAGATTTTTTACCTCATTTTAGTACCTTTCACGGAAACAAGACTATTTTTGTCTTAACTTTCGAAGTTTTTTGTTTGTTTGGTTTCATTTCATAGTAAAATGATAAATGCCGATGCCTCTTTTTTGTTTTTTTTGATTAAGACTCCAGTTCATGGGGTTTGAAGTGTGACACCCCCGTATGGTTCCTCGACCCAAAATTCGAAAATTTGTTCTGACGTACTGGACGGTTGAAAAGTTTTACTTGGGGGTTTTCGGGCATGGCAAGCTCATTGTTTGTGTTGATTTTGCTCCGCGATCCATGATTCTACGGGGTACGGAGGTATGGCGCAGCCATAGTTCATCGACCCAAAATTCCTAGTTTTACTATTATGTCCTGGGGGGCTGATAGCTTGTACTTGGAGGCTTGGGAAATTTAAGGCGTGTACACACGCTCAAACTTTTTGCTCAAATTTTGAGCTCAAAATTTGATGGTGATTTTTAAATAAAAATTGCGATATTTTAAAATTCGAGATTAATATTTGAGATCAAACTTTTTCAGGCAATACATGTCGTCCATGATTGGCTACAGGAATATTCGTGAAAAGTTTGAACAGCGTTCACACGTTCAAACTTGATAGAAATTCAAAAAAATGCTTTCAAATTTTGATCAAAATCTGAGCTCAAATTTTAATCCAAATTTGAGCAAAAAGTTTGAGCGTGTGAACACGCCTTTATTGCCGGTGCTAGTTTTGTTGTAACTTGTGCGGTATTGTGCGATATCCACATATAGCATATCGACCTATGCTATCGAGAGCTGATTGGCTGTGCACTCAAAAGGCGTAGGCGTACCTATGCTTTACTACGTTCTGCAATCTCGATAGAGGTACTAGTTTTAAAAATTATTCTGCTTGTCTGTCCAACATGGTTTAGGTTGGGATTTACAAGATTTGTAACCACTTCTAACAATATTTAGACATAGTGCTATGGGTGATAATTACATCGAGTTGATATGTATTCGGATGTTAATTACTGCCTGAATACATGGTTATTTGAGATTTCGCGGTAGAAAATCCAAATTTAAAAAGGCGTCAGCCCAAAAAATTTATAACTTAAGCCGACTTCTGTCGCATAGAAATCTAAATTTTTTGCATGCATACTTGCATATGCAGTTACTCGCTGCGTTCTATCTGTATATTTCCATTAGCATTTTCATTTTTCATAAATAGCTAAATCTCGAAACAGAACATTTGTTTATTTAACTTTCACCACATCCACAAACACTGTGCACACCACTTTCGAGATTGTTATAATTTTGTCCAAAAGTAAGGACTGACCAAAATCTTGACATGATAAAACCCTGGCTTGTCCACAACCCTATGAAGAGAGGAGGAATCTTTGGGGGCCCCATAGTCATTCTCGGGGTACATCTCACGGGGGGGGACAGTTTTTGTTTAAAACGCTAAATATTTTCAAATTTTCATGTAGTTTTACGACCGGGCAAGTATTTTCAAGCTACAAAACGACGCTTTAGCATTAGAAATAGTGGTAATTAATGTTTTAAAAATATTTCCATATAGAAAACATAATTTGAGACAT
>JASANE010023883.1:0-13314 GCA_030248225.1 Trileptium ribeirensis | reverse complement strand
GGCTAAGGTGCAAAATCTTACGCTTAGGTAGTCTACTAGTCTCTACCAAGCCTGTACGATAGTGCTGGGCGACGGCCAGCTTTAAGGTCTATTATTAAACATTGACACGCATTAGTTAACACTAAACACATCTATTATATGCTTAAATATGTCAAGATACTACTAGGCGGTACAAAATCCTTGCATGTAGGTTATACGCGTTTTACATCATAAAGTTCCAGTGGTGTGGTGTAATTCACTTGCTATGCAGCTGTAACGTATATATAGACCGCGGCCGACCGAGCGACGGTGCATAACTGCTGACCAACAGCATGCATTTGTGAACATCAGAAAATTAATCCGACGCCTTCTGTTTCCATTACACAAAACTACCTTTAAGTATTAGCATGCATCTGCAGCTACTGCGCGAGGACAGGTGGCCTTTCGACTCTGCCTACTGTTTTCCAGGATGCGTGAAATACCAAAAATTTTTGCATTTGCAGTGGAATTTTATAGTTGTGTCTACATGAAATATGAAACAAACAGTAAATATTGATCATTTTTGTTTTTGATAATAGCTTTAGACCTGGTTTCATATATAGTAATCAAATATGTTTTGTCTTGGTATTTAGCAAGCGCTCAGACTGTAGTCTTGGGTACTTTTATAGTAGCTTTTCCGTTTACGGCATACGCATATCTCATCGTGGACTTCATGGTATACCTAGACACCAGTGCTAGCGTTATTTTCAAAAAATAGAGATTTACAACACGTATTACGGCCAAAATGCAATGAAATTATTGGAAGAGGTAAAGCTTGATGTTATCATGCATGTTTAATATATGCATCAGTGCGAACCTCTTTGGAAAATCCGAAACAAGTTCAAATGATTTGCAATGTAATGGAGTAGATATTATTAAAACTTGGTTGAGTGGTCTAGCGTATTGTCCTGTCCTACCAAAGGTACGTGTTTAACTCCCGCAGGCAGCTGAATTGGCACAGTTGGAGTAGTTTTTTCCACGCATACAAATGATGCTCCAAACATATAAAATCATTATGTGACTAACATGGTACTAAAAATGTGATTGAAAAAATTGTTTTATCATTTATTCTAGTGATGTGAATTGACAAACGATTACTTTATATGCCAAAGCGGACACTATTTAGGTTCCCAAATATTAATGCAGAACGTCAGCAAGTGACAAAATTCCAAGTATCATCGCACCAAAAACGCGTACCGCACAATACTCTAATTAACCACTAGGCTAACCCTATTAAATACTCAGTATTCCCATATGCACAATTGCCTAGATTTATGACAATGTTCTTGGTTCTAAGGTTTCTCTAGACTCATGTCTGTTTAAGACTCGTGTATTCTGACCAAAATGCTTAATCTTGGTTTTTGCGGAATTTTAAATACTGTGGCCATTTGATTTGAGCTGGTTTTTGTATCTTCAGTAGCAACAAAGGTTATTTCCGTGGTAACCATTTTAACAGGTACTTGTATATAGCACACATGTTACCCAACGTACAGTCTAATGATTCAATTACAAGCTTACATTAAACACATTAGTGTCAAAATTAGATGTAATCAGTTCATACATAGACCGAGATCCGTCCGAAGTTCTATGGGGAATAGCCAGCTTCCCGGAGTAGAGGTAGACTTCGGCCTCTCCCGGGTGAGTGCACAGGTTCATCGCCTGCGACGCCTCTAGGGGGTAATGTTACCTGTCAGAGCTGCGGGTAGTCGGCCTAAAGGGCTTGTAAACTCAGGGGAGGGCTAACCCTCCTAGCACCTATGAGCATGTATAACGCAGTCATGGGCTCGAAAAAATTAGCAACAAGCCAATTTCCACATATTGATTACTTTACTTTAACTGTGCGTAAATTACAGCTTAATCGTGACGGTAAGAGGAGAAAATGCAGACAGAAGAAGTGGAGCGATTTCGCGATAAAACAATCAAGGATCAGAAACCGAGAGAGGTGAAGAGAGATGTCCCGACGAACATCCCAGGTGGCGACCCGATGACCCGGCCTCGGTTACATGATTCGTAAGTCGTAAGTAATTTACAGCAGGAATAATTGATGAAAACATATAATCTTAGTTGATTGGTCTTAAGTTGTTAATGATTTTAGTTAAGGAATAACAAATCGCAGGTCAGTGCCCGACACCATGTCGGTTTGTATTTGCACATTGTGACAGATTCAATGTGTCCAAAATATTAAGGCTTACGTTGTGATTATTTAACTAAAGCTCGAACTTTAAAGTTATGTAGTGTTCTCCCAATAATTACAGTTTTGATTACCATGATGGTTTCACCGATATAAGGGGCGACGTAGCCGGGGCTAGGTCCACTCCCCACTTTCGAACATCAACAAGCCATCACCTGTGCCTGGGGAAGGCTTGGTGTATTCAAATCCACGAAACTTCTAAAACATTATTAGAATGTTATATTGTGAAAATTTTTTTGTTTTGATTATAGCATGCTCACAATTTTTTTGGCCTAGTTACTTTATTTGCTACAATATATATATATATAATATATATATTATACTTACAACATTTACATTATGTATAGTGAATAATTAGAGAAACGTTAATATGTATCGAGTTTTATTACATTCTGGGCTATTAATACAAATCATATCAGTGCCTGTCTGTAGCCTCCCCACTTATAAAATTGTTCCGCCGCCCCTGACCGATATGTATTACTATATTGGTGGATTTTAGCGACAGGCATTAGAAGTTATCAGGTAACTTTAAGGTAAAAGGAGCATAGATTTAATATCAGCTCTGAGGTAAACGATACGTGTGTCATCGGAAAGGAACTGAAATTCGTTGAAATTTTGAACTAAGCTTGCCGCAGAACTAGAATACCGTGTTCATTCAAAAAATATTTAAAATAACACTAGAGCAGATCCTCAGATGTCTAATGATATTACAAATTAGATATTTCACATTAGGTGAAATTTTATGTAAGCTGTAGCGAAAATCCTGAATGGAACTGTATTGACAGATTTTAATTTTTATGCTGATTCGACCGTTCTTGTTTATGAACCAAATTTCGATCAGTCAAGTTTCAAATCAAATAGGTACACGCACAACCTAATTCAAATCAAATACACGCAGAACCTAAGTGCCGCCGTACTCAAAGCCACTTCACTAAAATTGCTTAATCCATTCCACAGATTACTCTGATTGCAAATAATATAAAGTTTACATAACGTAAAACGGCCAAAAAAGATGATTTAACAGTAGAATTAAGGTGAACTGTAGATTATTAAGTTCGTATCTACGCGGAGGTTGCCAGGACATATTTACAGAAACATTTTGAGCTATCGCTGAAACCGAACCGACTAGTCATTGCTGGGTTATTACTTTTAAAAGCTACACCGTGAACTATTTGCACATGCTATGTGATCTTAATGAAATGATACAAGGCACAACTACCTACGCTAGTTGTGAACAAGTAGAATTATATAAGTATAGATCACAAAGTAATGGGCTTCAGATATTGATTGTAAAACATGAGATTGTAGAAAATCAATGGTCCCTGTGAAGCATCGAGTGTCAGACGTTATTGTAGACATAATTTCACGTGAATATTTGAAGTGCTATTACTGTTCTACAATTGTATCTATTGAAAAACACCAATTATAGGACTGTAGCTTTAACGGCCAAGCTTCTGATTGCAATTTATGTCTACTATGAGAAATATCTCTCCAATGTTAAAATATAGCGAATGCTTTCGGAAAATCTAAAAAAAACAAGATCAATTTGCGACAGTCTAACTAATGCGGTGTAGCGCAATATAGTCCAATCACGGTGTAATATTGTGAAAAAAATTATGCTAATATGCTTATCATCATTGTCTGAAAGCAAACTGCGTATTTTTTCATTATTTTGTTATATCCTGTGGATCTGGTTTGGGTGTGATTCTGTTTTTGGCGTTCCCATATTCGTCTACGTCGTATCCAATTATACAGCGAATTAACCCATATTCTACATTTAATTCACCCTAACGGCAGATAAATAACGACCTATTATATGAAAGATTGATAACTTATATGCGCAGGTTTTGGCTCTGACGTTGTCGCCGAATTGTCCTTCGCCGAATTGTCCTTCTCTGACGCTGTCTCCTTGTCCGACGGATCATTTGACACCTGAAATTACCTGAAAAGTACCTGAATAGGTAACTATAATTAAATGACGTAAAAAAGTAACCTGCTGTTGTGACGGATACAAGCAAATAATAGAAGACTGGACGAGTCACAGTGCCTCTAGAAGACTAGACGACAAATGGCTTGGCATTTATTTTTCACAACCGAATGGGCACGATCCGTATTCTGGCACTCCTGTTCCCGTTATTTATGAAAGCTTTACTACAAAGAAAATAACGTTCGCAAGGGCTGTCACAGTGCCTCTACCGGCACCAGCAGGGCTTTAAAGAAAATATAGCTTTTATAAAAGAATAGCTTTCCCTTAGAATATAACGATACTTCATTTGGACAGGATACTGAAAATGTAGAGTCGATGTAAGCCATTAGCAATTCAAAATGTGCCGCTTTTTTCTTATGAATAACCAAATTTTCTCCGTCGGCCGAGTTTGTAGAACAGAGACTGAGAGCAGCCACACAGCACGTTGATTCTAGAAGATAAATATATTATTCATACATTCTAATGGGTGGCCAGGGGGATTATCCTCCTGAGGCTCGGACGCCTCTCGGGCCCTCCCCGGTCCCGCCCCTGGGAAGTACCCTAATACCTCTGTGGGATCGCACTCACCTTCACCCCGATCCCCATTCCACTCCCTTCCCCACCCACCTAAGGCCGAAGGGGCGCGGAAAATGTTGCCAAAAATAGGCAAAATTCGGACAAAAATGACCAAAAATTGGGTAAATAAGGGAAAATTGGAGGCAAATCTGCAAGAGGTAGGACAAAATTGGAGTGCCGAAAAATTTTAAAATTGGAGTATAACAATTTTGAAACGGTATACCCCAAGACGACTTTCCTCGGCGCCGACACCCTGGTCCCCCTTCCGGCGATGACCTGCCCCCTCCTGTTGCACAAGCTGTCCCACTGTGATTTCGGACCTGGCCATGCATCATAATATCATTGACTCATATACGTAAACGTTTTGCGCCCCTGAGTATATTACGTAGAAATATCGATTGTTAAGGCAATCTTCTATCAGGAATAACTGTGTCTTCTAAAGTAAGTTATTTATCATTGAAGTCATTGCTTTTAGCAATCCGATTGTCACCAAGAGAACCGCAAAAAAGTTAGCCGCACAAATTCTATATCTGAAAAATATAGCAAAAATATTGTTGCCATTTCTAACAAACTGGCGAGTCGATATCAAAAAATTCGCTGCCGTGTGTTTACTTAGTAACTCGCAAAGCGAAGGGAAACGAAGCGAGTGCAGCCACTCTTCGCATATTAACTATTTTGTATTTCGAAATTCAGGTTCAGCCTAAGCTAAAAGCCCATGATAGCAATTATGCACCGGCAATGAATTAAAGACAAAACTATGGTCATTTTAGTAATATTTCAACCCCCAAGAACTCTATTTCTTCTTCCAGTGCCCAAAACGGAGAAAACTTTTAAAATGTATAAATCACAAATTTTAAGAAAAATTATCAATTGAAGAGTGATTTTTATGTAGTAGGGCCCCTAAAAGTTGTATTGCTTGCTGCATACTATGCAAACACACTTGATTTTATCGTATTAGGAACCCCGAACGACTATAAATCTTCCCATCTATCCTAGAACAATCTATCTCGAAGTATCGGTCCCGAAAGGTAGATACCGGGTCGTCAAATTAAAAAAAGTGACCCTTGACCTTTTTGGGCCCTATTTTGAACGGGAAGACGTGATCGGCGGATATAAAGTCTAATAAAAGGCACAAATCGATTGACTTTGTGATCAAATAAAAAATTGTCAACATCCGTCCACCATGATGAGTTATCATCTCCACATATCCACGATATTTGCCGTAACAAAGCTATATGAACAGATTTCGCTCGCTTCGCTCTCTCCCTTGCAATTATTTGTAGTTTATAAATGGCGAGTATAAAATGAAATATCAAACGAAATCGGCTCTCTGTGTTTCAATAGGAATTCTAGCACCGTTTATTATATGTAGTGTTTATTTCAATAGGTATTAGCATGAAAAGTTACATTTCATGGTAGTTCCAAATGGCTCGTTGTAACCGCTTTAACGTGGAAATGAAACGCATTGCATTTCTTATTCCATACAGTAAAACACCTGGTTTCTGAATTACATATTAATAAACGCTGAAATAAATAACTGCTTATTCTACTGCGGGTTTAGCTTTCAGAATTTTACAGTATAAAAATTGATTTTGATTTGTTTTGTTTATTTATAAATGTTGCACATTTAACACACATAACGTCGAAACGGCAGCGGACCAACCCGACCCGATAATAACTAGATACCGAGTCGTTGATAAATTAGAATTATGACCCACATGTAAGCTGTTCACATCCTATGTTATAGTGCTTTATTGCGCACTGCAGAGGCTGGAACAGGCGGACGTAACTGACATCGCATTACATCGCTTACAGGTGTTTCTGCTTACGAGTACACGTAGGTGGTTCATTTCATTAACCAGTGTGGCTAGAAAATCAAATATTACTCAACCTTACCGTGAGCCCATCGTGAAAATGACCCTGCTCGATTGCGGTCTCGGGTGTTTTCCTTTAGCGCCAGCATGAAATATGACCAACTAAGGTCCAACTTGCAACGATATTTAGAAATTCTAAAACTGAGATCATTGGCAGCCGACATCACTAGTTATATGTGAATAGCGACCGTGTTGGCGCGGAAAAAGAAATTCTGGACAAGTTTAACATATTACATATGCCACCTAATGACATATATACTACAAAAAATTGAAGTATATTTTATCGATCAGCTCGTCCTGCCTTCTTCCCCCTCCCCAGGTCCTCAATTTTGAAGATACAATGTCGAATTTTGTATGTTCCCGTAACCTCGTCCGGACCATTTGTTAGGCTTACACCTAAGCAAATAGTTATTGCTTATGTACTCACGTCACCAAATACACATGAAGCGTTAACCAATGAAGCGCTTCGGCTGATGTGGTCTCAGCTTATCAATGCTGTAATAATGTTATAAGAAATTATACTTTTATTGAGAAAATTTTTTTGAAGATTTTCTGTACCAAGGACGAGTACTGGTAACAAAAAGAAATTGAAAAAAGTTTTGTCATTAAAAAATTGTCATTGTATCTTCAACACTGATGACTTTTAAGCCCGGAAGCTGGGGAGATTGTGGACAAGATATAATACTCATGAACATGTACACGACATTAATTATATTAGTCATTGGAACCAGCTCAGCAAAGCCGCATCTGGAGGCAAATTATATTATTAATTATTAAATTTACAAGCAGGTTCCAGGCAAATTACATTAAATACATTCGTTAAAAGTGGAATTGTCTGGGCAAAGTCATATTTTACAGATTTTACATATACAACGCCATATTTTCGATATCATCACGGGCGTTTTTGTGTATAACTATTTTTATACAGCAGTGTCTATAATCTGGTTCTGCTGTTACACAATATAGTGAGTTTAGCAATTGAGAAACACTATTTGCTGCCTGTGACTCATACTTAAGGTCTGCGGTCCCAGGGGAGTAACGGGAGCCTCAAAGGGGATGGACTAGGAGGGCAGGCCTTCGGCTTCTCAGGGGTTTTTGCGGGTCTCCGGGAAAGAGGGAGTAGTGGTACCTAAGGCGCCGGAAATGAAGCGTGTCAGCACACCTGCCACAAAGGACGATACTTGGCGCACAGGGTGGGAAGACTGCCGATGCTTCAGCAAATGTTAACCCCGTAACCCCATTGAGCAAGTATGAAAGTTTTAATTCCAAAAGTTTTAATATCATTTTGAAACAATAGTTGACACATTTTAGTGTTCGCTTAAGCCCGGATACCTAGACACTTTCCACAGGCATTAACCACATTTTTTATCCAAAACCTTGAACTTTTTAATTTAAAATGGAGATTAATATCATTATATTAGAATATTGAAAGATGCGGATGTAACTCACTGACATAATTCTCGGAACGTTGATTTATGACCTACTATTTTGACAAAAGATACAACTAAAACCTAATAGTCATACTGGCTGTGGCGTAAGATTATAGCAGTAATTCTACAGAATAACGATTTTGTACTTTATGAACACCTTATGTGGCGCTCACGTTATAATTTCCCCGCTGTTTGGAACTATTGTCCTCCTGCAGTCGTGACTCTACCATACAAACAGTCAGAGTCACACCTTTACCGTAAATCAGTTTAGGCGGTACTCTACACATCGCTAGCTACAAATAATGCAAAGGTTTATTTCTTCCAGTATAATACAATAAATTACAAACAATACGCACATAGAACTTACTCACCTTAGCTGCGCAGCTGTTAAGGCTAAATAAGACGGCGAGGTCCTGGGGTAACTGTTCAACCATTTAAATACCCGAGCTAAGCCTTACTTCCAATTTTCTACCTATTAATTTCTCTAACCCATCGAAATTACATGGTAAGCTCGTATGGTTCCACTCCCTTAAACTTCCCTCTTAAACTTAAGCGAATTTTTGCCGCTAGAGAATTAGTTTATACGATTGTCTGTGAATTCCAAGTATAAACATAATTTAAGATTTTACCTGAAAATATGCATATACATTTCCGCTAACGTTCTACAGTGTAAGACACTCAAATCCGATATATTTCCAACCTATGTCATAGGATTCCTTAAAGCTTTTGCAAATTCTGCTACTCCCTTAAAAACTCACCGGAAAACTAGTTCAAAAAATGCTTTTGCAAGATGTACAAAAGTTCCAAAGCATAAGCTGAACACATAATTAGGTGCACATGTATATACGTATTTAGCCGTATTTTATATACACACCCAAAACATGCTTAAAATATAAGTCAAGTGACACACATATTAAAATGTGATTATACATAATATATAGCAACATACACATAGTGTTGTATAACTAACACCAGCGAAAGGAAAATTGCTTCAAACAAACAGAGTTGGAGCACATAAAATGAAATGAAGTGACGCAGCTTCGTTTTTCATAGGGAGTAATTATAGCGTCGAGCTGCTTGACACTCCAACACAACTGAACAATTATGATTCCAATAAGTGTAGGAACTTATGCGTGAGCAAACCTAATGTGACCCCATCAACCATCGTATTTTGTAATTAAACCGTTGTTACGAAAAAAATGACTGAATTTCATTCTGTTTTGGCTAATCGACAATAGGCAAAATCAAATTAAAGTGCAAGAAATTAGACCTTGTGTTCGAACAGCATTTCAGCCATATCAATTTACAGAAATTCTGTCCTCTAATGCCTAATTATTGAAATTTAGATTATTCAGTTTTCGGGAGCAAATTTAATGCAAAAGTGACGACACAATCAAATCGATCCTGTAGGTAAGCTCACAATGTTCGCGAATAAAACTGGTTTATTTGAAATTGACAAATTTTCGTTCTCAAAAATTTTCACGGACTCAAAATGGTTAGATTTCAGTCACGAGCAGTGTGTTCGCGAACAGTTTTGCCCCGAATTTGAAGTGACCAAAAACGTTCCGTAACAATGTTTATGCAAAATTACAGAACAGAAGGGTTAGTGGGTTCGCATTAAGTTTACCGGCGCATTATAGGTTTGGGTCGCTACACTTCCCCTCCGGTGCATAAAAATTTGTTCTCAGATTTTGCCAGATAATTGTATATGCATGTATCGAATTAAAATATATACGTACAAAACACGTAATATAAATAACTGTTTCATGACTTCAGTTCCTTATCTGGGTTGAAGATTTCCTATGGTGCATGACAATTTATGTTATTAATGTCTTTTGCGTTCCTTTATATTGTTACCAACAATGTTTACCACCCAACGGATTCCCACACGCACACCATAATATATATATTTACCATTGCATGAATAAAGTCTGCCAATATAGTCGTTATGTTAATAAACTAGTTGTGGTGAAATTTCCGCCGCAGCGTTTGCCAGATTTAATATGCACTGTGATTTGAGACATATATACCACGATATATATTTCCCATACAAACGCCCAGTCATTGAAATCCATACATTACCAAAGAGAACAGATCCGCAGTAAAAACGGCGGATCCTGCACAACAGCATGTAACTATGAAAAAATATTCGACCGGTAGTTGGAACTTCGACATTACGGTTTTTATATAATTAGCTATAAAATCGTGTTGCGTGACAGGATAGGGATTTGTGTTGTAAAACATTATTGAATTTTTGAGTGTTTATGAATTAGTAGATAAGAAAATTAATTCTCATAGATCATGAACACTTGTACACTTACAGGTATAGTTTTGTTAAAATATTGGTCTACTGCAGCTTACATATTTTGAGGTACAATCACAGCATCGTATGAATACAAATTTAACCAGAGCTATAATTTTATCCAGTGTAAAATGTGTCGAACGCAGTTAATGTAATAAAAAATCATTAAAATTCAGCGACCCTCTTAGTCATTTGCTTGATCAAGAACATACGTGCATTAATGCACATCTTCTTAGTGATATATAGTCAATAAGCACTATGTTCAACCATTTTGTTTTTTGTTCGGTTTACAGTAAATATGAATGAAAACTACATATTAATAAACTAGCGCGTTACGAAAGCGATTCACACAGATATACACAAAAACATGTGCATTTTGTTCACTAAACAATGTATGTATTTAGTAACGCTTGGATTTGTAATGCAGCCTGTTGGAAGCTAATTTTTTCAAGCGCACAGCGACAATTTTTGTTTCAACCTCGCCATATGTTTAAGAAAAAATGATCTGCACTTAACATTGAGCAATTTCGAAAGCACTTTATGTCTAAGTTGTTTTGGAATATATAAAAAAAAAAAAAAAAAAAAAAAAATATTAATAAAAAAAAAAAAAAAAAAAAAAAAAAAAAAAAAAAAAAAAAAAAAAAAAAAAAAAAAAAAAAAAAAAAAAAAAAAAAAAAAAAAAAAAAAAAAAAAACAAAAAAACAAAAAAAAAAAAAAAAAAAAAAAAAAAAAAAAAAAAAAAAAAAAAAAAAAAAAAAAAAAAAAAAAAAAAAAAAAAAAAAAAAAAAAAAAAAAAAAAAAAAAAAAAAAAAAAAAAAAAAAAAAACAAATAAAAAAAAAAAAAAAAAAAAAAAAAAAAAAAAAAAAAAAAAAAAAAAAAAAAAAAAAAAAAAAAAAAAAAAAAAAAAAAAAAAAAAAAAAAAAAAAAAAAAAAAAAAAAAAATATAAAAAAAAAAAAAAAAAAAAAAAAAAAAAAAAAAAAAAAAAAAAAAAAAAAAAAAAAAAAAAAAAAAAAAAAAAAAAAAAAAAAAAAAAAAAAAAAAAAAAAAAAAAAAAAAAAAAAAAATAAAAAAAAAAAAAAAAAAAAAAAAAAAAAAAAAAAAAAAAAAAAAAAAAAAAAAAAAAAAAAAAAAAAAAAAAAAAAAAAAAAAAAAAAAAAAAAAAAAAAAAAAAAAAAAAAAAAAAAAAAAAAAAAAAAAAAAAAAAAAAAAAAAAAAAAAAAAAAAAAAAAAAAAAAAAAAAAAAAAAAAAAAAAAAAAAAAAAAAAAAAAAAAAAAAAAAAAAAAAAAAAAAAAAAAAAAAAAAAAAAAAAAAAAAAAAAAAAAAAAAAAAAAAAAAAAAAAAAAAAAAAAAAAAAAAAAAAAAAAAAAAAAAAAAAAAAAAAAAAAAAAAAAAAAAAAAAAAAAAAAAAAAAAAAAAAAAAAAAAAAAAAAAAAAAAAAAAAAAAAAAAAAAAAAAAAAAAAAAAAAAAAAAAAAAAAAAAAAAAAAAAAAAAAAAAAAAAAAAAAAAAAAAAAAAAAAAAAAAAAAAAAAAAAAAAAAAAAAAAAAAAAAAAAAAAAAAAAAAAAAAAAAAAAAAAAAAAAAAAAAAAAAAAAAAAAAAAAAAAAAAAAAAAAAAAAAAAAAAAAAAAAAAAAAAAAAAAAAAAAAAAAAAAAAAAAAAAAAAAAAAAAAAAAAAAAAAAAAAAAAAAAAAAAAAAAAAAAAAAAAAAAAAAAAAAAAAAAAAAAAAAAAAAAAAAAAAAAAAAAAAAAAAAAAAAAAAAAAAAAAAAAAAAAAAAAAAAAAAAAAAAAAAAAAAAAAAAAAAAAAAAAAAAAAAAAAAAAAAAAAAAAAAAAAAAAAAAAAAAAAAAAAAAAAAAAAAAAAAAAAAAAAAAAAAAAAAAAAAAAAAAAAAAAAAAAAAAAAAAAAAAAAAAAAAAAAAAAAAAAAAAAAAAAAAAAAAAAAAAAAAAAAAAAAAAAAAAAAAAAAAAAAAAAAAAAAAAAAAAAAAAAAAAAAAAAAAAAAAAAAAAAAAAAAAAAAAAAAAAAAAAAAAAAAAAAAAAAAAAAAAAAAAAAAAAAAAAAACCTCGCCGTCTTATTTAGCCTTAACAGCTGCGCAGCTAAGGTGAGTAAGTTCTATGTGCGTATTGTTTGTAATTTATTGTATTATACTGGAAGAAATAAACCTTTGCATTATTTGTAGCTAGCGATGTGTAGAGTACCGCCTAAACTGATTTACGGGTAAAAGGTGTGACTCTGACTGTTTGTATGGTAGGTTTACTATGGCAGGAGGACAATAGTTCCAAACAGCGGGGAAATTATAACGTGAGCGCCACATAAGGTGTTCGATAAAGTACAAAATCGTTATTCTGTAAAATTACTGCTATAATCTTACGCCACAGCCAGTATGACTATTAGGTTTTAGTTGTATCTTTTGTCAAAATAGTAGGTCATAAATCAATGTTCTGAGAATTATGTCAGTGAGTTACATCCGCATCTTTCAATATTCTAATATAAATGATATCTAATCTCCATTTTAAATTAAAAAGTTCAAGGTTTTGGATAAAAAATGTGGTTAATGCCTGTGGAAAGTGTCTAGGTATCCGGGCTTAAGCGAACACTAAAATGTGTCAACTATTGTTTCAAAATGATATTAAAACTTTTGGAATTAAAACTTTCTATACTTGCTCAATGGGGTTACGGGGTTAACATTTGCTGGAAGCATCGGCATATTTTTCCCACCCTGTGCGCCAAGTATCGTCCTTTGTGGCAGGTGTGCGGGCACGCTTCATTTCCGGCGCCTTTAGGTACCACTACTCCCTCTTTCCCGGAGACCCTTGAAAACCCCTGAGAAGCCGAAGGCCTGCCCTCCTAGTCCTATCCCCTTTGAGGCTCCCGTTACTCCCCTGGGACCCCAGACCTTAAAGTATGAGTCACAGGCAGCAAATAGTGTTTCTCAATTGCTGAAACTCACTAT